>JASTWF010000331.1:287600-535600 GCA_030390025.1 Squalus acanthias | reverse complement strand
AGAAGTTCAGTTAAACCTGTAAAGAACCCTGGTTGGACCACACTTGGAGTATTGTGCACAGTTCTGGTCTCCATGTTAAAAAAGGCTGTAGAGGCGCTGGAGAAGGTGCAATACAATTTACAATGATGGTAGCCTAACTGAAAGGTTATACCTATCAGGGAAGAACTAACATGTTGTGGTGCTTTATTCTAGAAAAGATAAGACTGAGGGATGACCTGATAGAGGTCTTTAAGAATATGAAAGAGTTTGATAGGGTATCTGTAAAGAAGACGTTTCCACTTGTGGGGAAACCAAATCTAGGGCCGTCAATATTTAATAGTCACTGACAAATTCAATAGGGAAATCAGGAGAAACGTGGAACTTGTAACTCAGGAGTAGTTGAGGTGAATAGCATTGAGGCATTTAAGAGGGACGCTAGATAAGCACATGAGTGAGAAAGGATTAGAAGGATATGCAGATAGAATGAGTAAGGGTGGGAGGACGTTCGTGTGGAGCATAAAAGTCGGCATAGACCTATTGGTCTGAATGGACAGTTTCAGTGCTGTAAATTCTAACTATAATTTTTTCCAGTTAAGCATTGTATAGACCAAAGCCATTGACTTCCCCCCGCCCCCACAAACCCCAATACCTACCTATCCATTTCCCCGCATCCCTGGCCGGTGTCTCAGGCTGAATCAGACTGTTCGCAATGTTGGTGTCCTATTTGACCCCAAGCTGAGCTGAGTTTCTGACTCCATATCTTCTTTATCACAAAGACTGCCTACTTCCAAATCCATAATAACGCCCGTCTCCGGCCCTGCCATTTGCTGTTGGAAACCTCATCAATGTTTTCGTTACCTCTAGACTCCACTATTACTATTCAGCCCTGAACGTCGTCCCATCGTCCACCATCCATAAACTTAAGTTAATCGAAAATGCTGCTGCCTGTTCCCAAATCCCGTTCACCCATCACCCCTGTGCTCGCTGATAAACATTGCCCTCCAGGTCCGAATGACTCCATTTTAAAATTATCATCCTTGTGTCAAATCCCTCTGTGGCTTCGCTCCTCCCTATCGCTGTAACCTCCTCCAGCTCTACAACCCTCCGAAATGTCTGCATCCCTACAAATCTGGAATATCATCGATACACCGCCCCACCCCCAATTCCTTCATCTCACGACTGGGCCCTAAGCTCTGGAATTCCCTCCCTAAACCTCTGCGCCTCTCTCTCCTCCTTTAAGACGCTCCTTCTTTGACCCAACTTTAGGTCGGCTGTGCGAATGTTCAAATCTTTGACATGCTATTAATTATAATTGATCACGCTCATGGAAGCAACTTGGGACGTTTTACTTATTTAAAGGCACGATATAAATACAAATTGAAGTTGTTGTTGAATAGTTCTTTCTATAGAAACAGAAAGCTGCATTGTATTATTGCCCAGTCACTAGCGAGTAGTGAGACATTAATATTAATTTTCTTTATGTAATAGAGCACGCGTGTCAAGAGACGACACAAACCTGGGTGGGCGTGTGTGCTGTGAGGAGGATGCAGAGACACTCCAGTATGATTTGGACAGGTTGGGTGATTAGGCAGATGCATGGCAGATGCAGTATAATGTGGATAAATGCGAGGTTATCCTCTTTGGTGGCAAAACAGAAAGACAGATAATTATCTGAACGGCAATAGATTGGGAAAAGGGGAAGTGCAACGAGATCAGGGAGACCTTGTGCACCAGTCGCTGAAGGTAAGCATGCAGGTGCAGCAGGCGGTTAAGAAGGCAAATTGTATGTTGGCCTTCATAGCGAAAGGATTCGAGTACAGGAGCAAGGATGTCTTGCTGCAGTTGTACAAGGCCTTGGTGAAACCACACCTCAAGTACTTTGTGCAGTTTTCGTCGCCTTATCTGAGGAAGGATGTTCTTGCCATGGAGGGAGTGCAGCGAAGATTTACCAGACTGATACCTGGGATCGCAGGAATGACTTATGAAGAGAGATTGGGTCGATTAGGCTTATATTCGCTAGAGTTTAGAAGACTGAGAGGGGATCTCATTGAAACTTATAAAATTCTAACAGGATTCGACTGACTAGATGCAGGGAGGATGTTCCCGATGGCTTGGTAGTCCAGAACCAGGGATCACAGTCTACGGATAAGGGGTAAGCCATTTAGGCCTTAGTTGATGCTGGATAATCAATAGTGTGTCTGCAGGATCCATCTGGCTTCTTAACAGGCCATACCGTGGAGTTAGTGGTGAAGGACCCTCTACGTAACACTCCCTGTTCTTCCAATGAGGCAATGACTGTTCGCAAACATGGGATACTCTCCCTCGGAACAGGGTACTACTTACAGGCGCGATGGGGTGGGCCATTCATTTGTACGTCACCAGCCATTGTCGCACAATCGTGTTTCGATTAGCAAAAGTTGCTGTATGATCCGTAACTAAGGCGTTAACAGCGGGCAGTGAATGTGTCGGCAAGACAACATGTTCAGGCATTTTAATAGCAAATACCGAATGGACATCCGAAATTTGCACGATATCCCCTGGTCCCGAACCAGCCCATAAACAGCTTTGATTTTAATCCACAATAGCGGTCACCGCACAGAGGGCACTGCTACCCATACTTCCCATTTCATTGGTCATACACTTATACACGGGTTCGGTAATTTGTACAAGAATCGCGCCCAAAGCAATACTTATACTATTCCCTGGTAAGCTGAAGCTTGAATGTCTGTAACACCGGTGATGGTAAAGTAACCCTTGCCTGCCACAAGGTGGCGCTCAGGGTGTGGGGTGTGTAAATCGTCTCGGCCGGAGCGGTGTCTGTGAGCAGAGTTTGCTGCAGTCCTCAGGCAGCAAAGCAGAAACAACCGGTCGGCCATAACCGTTCCGTCTGAACCCCACTTCAGACCAGGACGACGGGGCCGGACCTCCTCACTGGGGGTTTCCAGTCCCGTTCGAGTTGGACGGAGGCGTGCCCGTAGTTTGCGCCACGGGCCATCCCGATGCCTGAGCTGTTATAAGATTCTGCGCAATAGTCGACAGTTTGTCCAGATGACTAGCAGTGCCTGCCGCTAATTGTTCCAGATTAGAGGCCAACGCATCTATTTTAGTTTCTACGGTATTGGGTGGCCGCGATATAAAAGAATAAAAGAACATAAGAAATAAGAGCAGGAGTAGGCCATATGGCCCCTCGAGTCTGCTCCTCCATTCAATAGGATCATGGCTGATCATCGACCTCAACACCACTGTCCCGCCTGATCTCTATATCACTTGATTCCTCAAGATTTCAAAAATCTGTCGATCCCAGCCTTGAATACACTCAAATACTCAGCATGCACAGCCCTCTGGGGCAGAGAATTCCAAAGATTCACAACCCTCTGAGTGAAGAAATTCCTCCTCATCTCAGTCTCAAATGGCCTACACCTTATCCTGAGATTAGTTCCAGACACTCCAGCCAGGGGAAACAACCTCTCAGCATCTACCCTGTCAATCCCCTTCAGAATCTCTCTGAAGACAGTGTCTCTTCATCTCCCCCTTTGTTCTTTTATCCCCTCCCCCTTTTCCCAGCTTTACTCTGGCCTTAAATCTATTTGATTTCCGGCTCTTCACAGTTCTGACGAAAGGTCATCGACCTGAAACGTTAACTCTCTTTCTCTCTCCACGGATGCTGCCTGGCCTGCTGAGTTTTTCCAGCGTTTTCTGTTGTTATTTCAGATTTCCAGCATCCGCAGTATTTTGCTATCCCTTCAGAATCTTATAACTTTCAATGAGATCACCTCAGATTCTTCTATCTCAACAGAGTATAGGCCCATTCTACACAATCTCTCATTATAGTACAACCCTCTCATCCCAGGAATCAATCTAGTGAACCTTCATTGCACCGCCCCCAATTCAAGTATAAGGATACCAAAACTCTGCACAGTACTCCAGGTGTGGTCTCACCAAGGCCCTGTACAATTGTAGCAAGACTTCCTTACTCTTATACTCCAACCCCCTTGCAATAAAGGCCAACATACCATTTGTCTTCCTTATTGCTTGCTGTAGCTGCATGCTAGCTTTCTGTTTTTCTTGCACGAGGACACCCAGATCTCTCTGAACACCAACATTTGAAAGTTTCTCACCATTTAAAAAATATCTGTTATTCTATTCTTCCTAGCAAAGTGAATAAACTCACATTTCCTACATTATACTCCATCTGCCACCTTACTGCCCACTCACTAAGTCTATCGATATCCCTTTGCAGACTCTTTCTGTTCTCCTCACAGCTTACTATCCCACCAATCTGTGTATCATCAGCAAACTTTAAATTACACTCGATTCCTTCATCTAGGTCATTGATAGAGATTGTAAATAGCTGAGGCCCCAACACTGATCCTTGCAGCACCCCACTAGCTACAGCCTGCCAACCTGTAAAAGATCCGTTTATCCCTGCTCTCTGTTTTCTGTCTGTTAACCAATCCTTTATCCATGCTGCTATATTACTCCCAACACCATGTACCCTAATATTGTGTAACAACCTTTTATGTGGCAGCTTATCGCATGCCTTTTGGAAATCCAAATATAGAGCATCCACTGGTTACCCTGTATCTACCCTGCTAGTTACATCCTCAAAAAACTCTAATAAATTTGACCAGCACGATTTCCCTTTCATAAAACCATGTTGACTCTGTCTAATCGTGTTATGATTTTCTAAGTTACTTAAGGGTTTGGATTTGAGCGGTGGTAATTGTTAGACCACCCCGTTCCGGACTCTGGCCATTTAGCGTTCCGACAGTCCTTTGCACAATTATAGCGCACCGATGATGTTTAAAGGGGGGCGCAGATGGATCAACGCGGGGCCCTTCCACTACTTGGACGGGTTTTCCCTTCTCGGGACCCTGGACCTGATTCTTAAAATACGTCCACGTGGCATTCGCTTCTCGTAGATGAATCCAGGGCGAGTTGTGTTTGACTGTATGACCGCGGGTTGCTCGGAGCGCAGACTATATTTTTTAGATACACCTTCTGAAAAGTAAACTCATTCTTTACATTTAAAACGTCACCATTGGGGATCTCTTGCATCATCTCATAGATAGTGTACAATCGGTCCCCGATCGCGGCAGGACATTACTGGGGACCCTGTTTAGTTTGGTGATTTTCTCCCCCAGGTCTATGTAATCTATTCCCAAAGCTATTTGTAAGGCACTAATTAACTCGTTTAGGGTAATACCTTGGTTAAAGATAACAAAAGGGAGGCTAGCTCGCAAGTCCGAAGTAAGAGCGGACAAAATAACTTTCTCCATATCACTGATTTCAAAATTGGGCTGGTAATTCCGAAACCTCTGTAGACGCTGTCTTAATTCTATGGGAAGTCGCACAACACCAGGTTATAGTCCAACAGATTTATTTAATTTTACAAGCTTTCGGAGCTGTCGCTCCTTCGTCAGGTAAGTTAGCAATGAGAGAATCTCCCAGAATTCACAATTTAAACCCAGACAAAATCTATTCACATTATTCGCTACAACAAAGAGCACAGCCAAGACAATGAGATGTGTCCCAGGGGGACCAACGTGTCAAACCACCTGCTGGCTGCATATCCTGTCAATTTGTGTTCTTGTGTTAGCCTTTTTATAAAAAAAAAACACCTGGAAAGACCGGCCATGATGTCAAGTCACGTTCTGTATCGTGACATGAACCCGATATCGCGATTGAGGCCATCCTCATGAGTGCGGAACTTGGCTATCAGTTTCTGCTCTATGATTTTGCGCTGTCGTGTATCTCGAAGGCAGCCTTGGAGAACGCTTACCCGCTGATCCGAGGCTGAATGCCCCTGGCTGCTGAAGTGTTCCCCGACTGGGAGGCAACCCTCCTGCCTGGCGATTGTTGCGCGGTGTCCGTTCATACGTTGTCTCAGTGTCTGCATGGTCTCGCCGATGTACCATGCTCTGGAGCATCCTTTACTGCAACGTATCAGGTAGACAACGTTGGCCGAGTCACATGAGTATGTACCGTGTACCTGGTGGGTAGTGTCCTCACGTGTAATGATGGTATCTGTGTCCATGATTTGGCATGTCTTGCAGAGGTTGCCGTGGCAGGGTTGTGTGGTGTCTTGGTTGCTGTTCTCCTGAAAGATGGGTAATCTGCTGCGAACGATGGTACTTTTGAGGTTAGGCGGCTGCTTGAAGGCGAGTAGTGGAGGCGTGGGGATGGCCTTAGCAAGGTGTTCGTCGTCATCGATGACATGTTGAAGGCTGCGAAGAACATGGCGTAGTTTTTCCGCTCCGGGGAAGTACTGGACGACGTAGGGTACTCTGTTGGTTGTGTCCCGTGTTCGTCTTCTGAGGAGGTCTATGCGGTTTTTCGCTGTGGCCCGTCGGAACTGTCGATCGACGAGTCGAGCGTCATATCCCGTTCTTACGAGAGCATCTTTCAGTGTCCGTAGGTGTCCATCGCGTTCCTCCTCGTCTGAGCAGATCCTGTGTATTCGCAGGGCTTGTCCATAGGGGATGGCTTCTTTAACGTGGTTAGGGTGGAAGCTGGAGAAGTGGAGCATCGTGAGGTTGTCCGTGGGCTTGCGGTAGAGTGAAGTGCTGAGGCGTCCGTCTTTGATGGAGATTCGTGTGTCCAAGAATGAAACCGATTCTGAGGAGTAGTCCATGGTGAGTTTGATGGTGGGATGGAACCTGTTGATGCTATGGGGCACGTCTGTGGACGGTTTGGTCTTAATTGTTGGACACATCCCTGTAACTCGGAATAGTCGAAGGGTTGAGATCTTTCGTATGTACCTGCCCACGGGGCACTCGGTGGAGCTGCTCCTGGGGCCTCCCTCAGTACTGCCCCTCCAACAGTGCAGCACTTCCTCAGTATAGCACCTCCAACAGTGCATCACTCATTCGGCACACCTCTCCAACAGTTCAGCGTTCACTCAGCACTGACCCTCCGACAGTACGGTGCTCCCTCAGTACTGCCCATTCAACAATGTAGTGCTCCCTCAGTACTGCACATTCAACAATTTAGTGCTCCCTCAGTACTGCCCATTCAAAATTGTAGTGCCCCCTCAGTACTGCCCATTCAACAATGCAGCGCTCCCTCAGTACTGCCCCTCTGACAGTGTAGTGCTCCCTCAGTATTGCCCATTCAACAATGTAGTGCTCCCTCAGTACTGCCCCTCCGACAGTGTAGTGCTCCCTCAGTACTGCCCAGTCGACAATGTAGTGCTCCCTCAGCACTGCCCCTCAGACAGTGCAGCACTCCCTCAGTACTGCTTTAAAGTTTCAGTCTAGATTACATATGCGAGTGGGATCAACTGCATTGTGTTCAAATATGTACACAATCATGGAGTTGAGTTTGATCAGATTACTGACACTGCCACAACTTTGTAATAAAAGCACAATTTCAATGACACAACTACCATCAATCAGTCGCCCTGACTTGTTAACTGGGATAAGACGATGAATCCTCTGAGTCACCGTGAGCAATGTGATCTGTCATACATTTATATATTTTTTTAAAGCCAGTTTCCGCTTTGTCGGCAATCGGCGATTCCGGCAACATGAGCGGAGAGCATCGTGAACAGAGTGGGAGGATGAGAATTTGGTGAGAGTGGAAATTCGGTGCTGAGTGGGAAGGAGGTGCTTATTTTTTCCTTTAACACTTGTAGTGCTTTGTGTAAGCTTGAGGCAGTAATTATTTAAAACTAGAAATTTTCAACTAATAATTTATTAAAACAATAATTTAAACTCGTGAAGTTAATTAATTTAAAAAACTGAAAATAAACCAAGTGAATTAATTACATAAAGCTTTAATTAATTAAATATATAAAACAAGGTTAGATAAAGATGGCAGTGCAGGAGGGATGTCCCGTCTGCAGCATGTGGGAGTTTGTAGAGAGTTCTGTGATCCCGCACAACCACGTCTGCAGTAAGTGTTTGCAACTCGAGAAATTTCGGCTCAGAGTTGTTAAGCTGGATTCCTAGGTGCAGACATTGCGATGGATCAGGGAGGTGGAGAGTTACCTGGACACTGTGTTCCAGGAGGTAGTCACACCCCTTAGTTGTTTAGATTTGGTTAGTGGTCAGGGACAGGAGAGTGTGACTGTAACTCAAGCAGGTAAGGGGACCGCAGATGCATTGGTGGCGGAGCCTCAGCCTTTGCCCTTATCTAACAGGTGTGAGGTACTTGCTACCGGTGTAGGTGAGACTGCAAGGAGGATGGGCAAATGAACCACGGCCCTGTGGATACAGGAGGCCATCCAAGTGGGGCGAGTGAAAAGGAATGTAGTAGCGGCAGGGGGCAGTATAATCAGGGGAATAAATACGATTCCCTGCAGCCGCGAACGCGAGTCCCGAAGGCTGTGTTCCCTGCCAGGGTTAAGGTCATCTCCTCGTGGCTGGAGAAGGACTTGGAGTGGTAGGGGAAGGATTCAGTTGTTGCTGTCCACGGAGGTACCAGTGACTTAAGTAGGACATAGAAAGAGGTCCTGCTGAGGGAATTTTAGGAGCTAGGTTCAAATTAAAAAGCGGACACCAACAGGTCATGTCTGGATTGTTACCTGAGCCATGTGCAAAGGGACAAACAGATTAAACTTTTAAATGCGTAGCTGGAAGAGTGTGAGGCAGGGATTTCAATTCACGGTGCACTGGCACCAGTACTGGGGAAAGAGGGAGCTGTTCTGTTGGGATGGACTACACTTAAACCGGGCTGGGACCCGTGTCCTGGTGAACCGAATAACTGGGGCGGTAGATAGGGCTTTATAGTAATGAAGGGAGAGAGAAGGTTCAGGAAAGTGTAAATGTTTCAGTCTGAAGAGAAAAGTCAAGGCTGTAGAGCAGGGTAGTGATTGGGTAATATCAAGCAGATTGTGCCAGGAATGGACATAGAGTTCAATAATGGTAAATGGGCATTAAAGACTGAAGCCACATGAGAGAAAAATACGAAAAATTTAAAATTAAATGAACTATATCTGAATGCACGAAGCATTCGTAACAAGATAGATGAATTCTTGTCACTAATAGCGATAAATGGGTTTGCTCTAGTAGCGTTTACTGAGATGTGGTTGCAGGGTGCCCAAGGTAGGGAACTAAATATTCCAGAGTACGTGACTTTTAGAAAAGATAGACAAAATGGAAAAGGAGGTGTGGTTGCTCGGATAATAAAGGATGAGAAAAAGGCAGTCGAGAGATAAGATCTTAGCCCAGAAAATCAGTGTATAAATTCAGTACAGGTGGAGCTAAGAAATACAAAAGGGCAGAAAACACCAGTGGGAGTAGTTTATAGGCCCCCTAATAGTAATCATAGTATTGGACAGGGTATAATCAGTAAATTAGAGCAGCATGCAACAAGGGTAATGAAATAATCATGGGGGACTATAATCTTCATATAGACTGGACAAACCAATTGGCAAAAGTAGCTTGGAGGACGAGTTCATGGAATGGATTCGAGACAGTTTTCTAGAACAATATGTTGAAGAACCATCGAGGGAGCAGGCTACTTTATATAAGTATTGTGCAATGAGACAGCGTTAATTAGTAATATTATCGTAAAGGATCCTCGGGGAAGGTTGATCACTTTGATGAACAACTCCGTTCAGTCCGCATGCGTGACCCTGAGCTTCCAGATGCTTGTCATTTTAATTATTAATCTCATAGTAAAGGATCCTCTGGGGAAAAGTGATTATAATACGATCGCATTTCACATTGATTTTGAGAGTGAAACTTAAGTCCGAAACTAGAGTCTTAAACGTAAATAAGCCAATTACATTAAGAGGGGGTGAGGTGGCTGTGGGAGATTGGGAAATTGGATTACATATGATATAGGACACAGAAACAGGCCATTCGGCCAGCCAGTCGTTTACGCTCCACTCGAGCCTCCTCTCGTCTTTCCTCATCTAAATCTCTCAACATAACCCTCTATTCCCTTCTCCCTCATATGGTTGTCCAGCCTCCCCTTACATCTTTACTTTCTGCTTCAATCATTCCCTGTGGTAGCGTGTTCCACATTCTCAAAACTCTCTGGGTAAAGAAGATTCTTCTGAATTCCCTATTGGATTTCTTGGTGACTATCGTATATTGGTGGCCTCTAGTTATGCTCTTCCCCACAAGTGGAAACATTCTCTCTGTATCCACTCTATCAAAACCTTTCATTAATTTTAAAGCCCACTATTATGTCACCCCTCAGCATACTTTTTTCAAGAGAAAAGAGACCCAGCCTGTTCATCTTTTCCTGATATGTATATCCTCGCATTTCTGGTATCATCCTTATAAATCTTCACTGCACTCTCTCCAGTGCCTCTATATCCTCCTGATAACATGGCAACCAGAAATGTACGCAGTACTCCAAGTGTGGTCTAATCAAGGTTCGATACAGGTTTAGCATAACTTTCCTACTTTTCAATTCTAAACCTCTAGAAATAAACCCTAGTGCTTGGTTTGCTTTTTTATGGCCTTGCTAACCTCACAACTTTTAGTGATTTGTGTATTTGTACTCCGATATCCCTTTGTTCCTCTACCCCACCTAGATTCGCACCCTCCTTAGAAGAAGTGACCTCCCTATTCTTCCTCCCAAAATCGAACACATTTATCTGTGTTGAACTTCATTTACCAATTATATGCCCATTCTGCAAGTATATTAATGACCTCCTGTAATTTAATGCAGTCCTTCTCTGTATTGACTCTCACACCCACCCTCCCCACCCCAATTTGGCATCATCCACAAATTTAGAAATTGTGTTTTGATTCCAAAGTCTGAATCGTTAATATAAATGGTGAACAGCAGTGGTCCCAGCACTGATCCTTTTGGAACACCACTACCAACCTTCTGCCACGGTCAATAGCTACCTTTTACCCTTACTCCCTGCTTTCTGTCTTGAAGCCAGCCAGCAATTCCTTCTGCTACTTGGCCCCTGACTGCGCATTCTCTGATCTTGTTCACCAGTCTATTATGGTGTACCTTATCGAAGGCCTTTTGAAAATCTAGATTAATTACATCTACTGCGTTACCAGTGTCTACTCTCTGTTACCTCTTCAAAAAATTCAATGAGCTTGGTCAAGCAAGACTTTCCCTTTTGAAATCCATGCTGACTATTCATTATTATACTTTTCATTGCTAGATGTTCTTCTATTTTCTCCTTTAGTAGGGATTCCATTACTTTTCCTATCACCGATGTTAAGCTGATTCGTCTATAATTCCCTGGACATGTTCTATAGCCTTTCTTAAATCGAGGTATGATGTTAGCTATCTGCCAGTCCCCTGGCACTGCACCTTTTTCTAACAAATTATTAAATAGGTGTAGTAATTATCTCTTCCCTGGATTATTTTAAAATGCGGGGATGCAATCCATGCGGACTAGTGGTTTATCCTCTGAGTTTGATTAGTTTATTTAATACATCCCCTCTTTTAATTTTAAATGCACTTATCTCATTTCTCATATCATCCAAAATCAGGTCCACCGGTTCTATCTTCCTGGTAAATACCGAAGCAAAATAATTATTTAATATTTCTGCCATCTCCCTATCGTTAGCTGTGGTATTGCCCTGTCTATCCCTCAATAGCCCTATTCCCATCCCAACCTTCCAAATTATTGATGTGCCTGTAAAATATTTTACTTTGTTTGTTTTATGTTCCTTGATAATTTAATTTCACAGTTCCTCTTTGCCTGCGGAAGTGTTTTTTAAAATTCTCTCCGAATCCCTTCGTATTCTCTCTTATCAGGCACTCCTCTGTTGTCTATGTACGTAATGTATGCCTCTTTCCTTACCCTCAATTGTTCCCATATGTCTTTATTCATCCATGGAGTCTCATTAGTGTTAAGTTTGTTCTTTCCTTTTAGCGGAATATATTTTTCTTGCACTCTGAAATACCGTTTTATATGTTTCCCATTGTCGTTCTACATCGTTGTTTGTCAATATTGTTGCCCATTTTATCTTCTCAAGTTATATTCTCAGCCCCTCAAAATCAGCTTTTCTCCAATCTACTCACCTTGTCATACTTTTGTCCTTCTCTGTTATCATCTAAAAGCCTATATTATGGACACTATTGCCTGTATGTCCCCCTACTTTTATTTCTCTTATCTGCTCTGGCTCATTCCCCATAACTAGATCCAATAGCGAATCCTGCCTTGTTGGACTTCTTACATATTGGGTTAGAAAGGTGTCCTGTACACATTACCTTATCCCCTTTACCTACCTCTTCTGTCCAATTGACATCGGGGTAGTTGAAATCACCCATGATTATTATTCTATGTTTTTTACTCATTTCTCTAATGTGTCTGCATATTTCATCCTCCACCTCCGTTCCACTATTAGGTAGTCTGTAGACTAACCCTATTAGTGTGAATGATCTTTTATCTCTGTCCATATGGATTCTATTTTTGTCTTGCTGATATCTACGTCCCTTTATCCTATTGCCATTATGTAATCTCTAATAAGTACAGCTACTCCACCATCTCTTTTGCCCTCTCTATCTTCTCTGAATATGTTAATTCAGAAGGAACTTGTTTACTTAGAGGGTGGTGAGAATGTGGAACCCGCTACCACAGGGAGTGGTTGAAGCGAATAGTATAGATGCATTTAAGGGGTAGTTAGATAGCTTATGAGGGAGAAGGGAATAGAAGTTTACGCTGATAGAGTTAGTTGAGGAAAGACAGAAGGAGGCTCGAATGAAGCATAAACGCCAGCAGGGACTGGTTGTGCCGAATGGACTGTTTCTGTGCTGCATATCCTCTGTAATCCTATGTAAACCCCCTTTCCTTCATCCCTATTCAATCTAATCCAGAATGTTTACATAGTTTCTGCCTAAACAACTAACGCTGAAAGTGAAATCCACAGCCTCATAACTGTGTGTGACGAAGTGTCTCCCCACACCCACCCCACCCTCCATTTTCAAATCTCAATCTGTGGCCCCTCATACTTGAACCCTCAAATACTGGAAACAATCTGCTTTTATCTACCTTGCCTCATCCTTTCATAATTTTAAACACCACTGTATTTTTCCATAATCTGTGTTGTTCAAATGAAAAAAATACACTTTTCCTAGTCTTTCTTATTATTTGAATGTTCTCAAACCAGGAAACAGTATTGAACCTTTTCTGAAGCCTCAATATCCTTCCCATCGCGTAAAGCCCAATGCACCACACAGTACTCGAACTGAGCTCTTATTGTGTTGCCACATGTACTTGTACAGATTTTAAAAACCGAATATCTCCATGTATATAGATGCATTTTGAGCACATTGTACTTCTGAATATGGTGCGAGCCCACGGTTACTGACTGGTGCATCATTGTTACTATGCATGGGCATAGTACAGTCCTTTATACACACACAGGGGTGGCACAGTCTAGTATACATCGCCCATAATAGGAACAATGTAGGGCACAGATAATCTGGATAAGGGCCAGTCTTCTTTTCCTTTCTGTCATGTTAGTCTGATTCCACAAGTGTGGGCTGCGCTCCCATACTTTGTTCAAGTGGACATTCTTCCTTATGAGCCTGGGCAACGACTACTGGCAGGGGATTGAACCATGGGAGGCATCACACTGATCCCAATCCTGTCAGAACCCATCCTCAAATGCACACTTTCCACAAAGGGCCACTGGATAAGTAGCAGGAACATTGGCTGATATTTGCATTCTATAGCCCAGGATATCAGCTTTCTCAGCATAAACTCCAGAGTTTAGATGGCTCTGTTCCACACTGAATGATGCACTTACCAACTGTGCAATCAGGGAGGCTCAAAGATCCTGTACCTTCAAAGGTTCTACTGGGAAGGGAATGCTCTTTATAAGTTTACATTAATAGCATGCACCATGAAACTGCTGACTACAAATAGCAGTGCCAACCACCATCTGCAGTCCAGATTTCAAGTAGTTTCTCCAGTCAGGTAGAAATAAAAAAAAATAGATTGTTAGCTACCAAAGGAATGTTCTATAAAGGTATCAAGGGATATGGGAAGAAGGCAGGGACAGTGTACTGAGTTTGGATGATAAGCCATGATCTCATCGAATGGCAGAGACGGCTCGAGGGGCCGAATGGCCTACTCCTGCTCCTATCGTCTGTGTTTCTGTGTTTCTATGACATTGAAGGAGAATTTCCCAACATCACCTACTGTATCAGTTAGTTATGAAAGACATCAGCAATCTCCAAAGCTGTTAAAAACAGCATTGTAGCTAGTACAACATGAATTCTAAGTGAACTAGATCAGAAATCCTGGCACAGGTTGAAAGGCATTACTGTGTACACTGCCTTTTGATCCTTTTGAAACGTATTGCCTAATAGTCTGCCTCTAAACATTTTATTAAAGAGTGGCACAACAGTTCAATCTATTATTGAATTCAAAACTTTAATGCTTTTGGAATGGGCGATGGCGTGCAGCTGGCATGGTGCTCCATCATAAATCTGCACTTTGGTCAAGGTGGTTTTATCTGATTATTGAAGATGAATGCTGTATGCAATATGTAGTCTGTATTAGTCACGACCATATATAAGCCTTTTAATCCACCTAGACATTCACACCACTTATTTGAGCTAACTATTTTAGTCTTAGTGAGTTAAAAGCTTCTCCTCTGCTATGCACATTTAAAAGGAAGGGCATTACATAGAAATACATGCAAGCTACAACATGGAAAAAAAGCCATTTACCCTCCATGTGAGCAAATGGCCCCAGTCACATTTACTCACCCTGTTGAGACATCCCTTCAGCCACCTGCCCAATCTAATCTGGAATGTTGACATTTCTGCCTCAAATACTAACCCTGGAAGTCAATTCCACAGCAGCCTCATAAGAAGGACAATGTTAAAAAGTCAGACAGTGGAGAGCACCACTTCTGAACAGGGCTACAAACGCCCAAATTACTTTTAATCAGGCATCCAAGTTCTGACCCTTTAAGTTTGAGCTGTCTCAAGCTAATGGCCAAACTTTTAAATCATTACGTACTGCAGCCGACAACAGCGTCATAAACATTCTGCCCCCTCCCCACCATGATTTCCCAGTCTGAAGGGTAAGAAAGCTTTGAGGACTCTGCCACTGGTCCTTTGTGGGAAGCTACTGCAAGGAGTACAAGCATGACTCTGGATAAAGGACTTCACCAGTAATACCCCAATAGTTTGGCTGACACTGGTCCTCAATAACAATAATGAACCAATACATCTGTCCAAAATGTTTGGATTAACAAAGAGAAATGATGCTTTGCAACTTCCGGGCCATCATTACCTCTGCTGCTCTTCAACTTACACCAATAAAAACATTCACCTAAATACTGTGGCAACAACAGCAGGTCAGAGGCTGGGTATTCTGCGGCGAGTGTCTCACCCCCTGACTCCCCAAACCCTGTCCAGCATCTACAAGGCACAAGTAAAGGGTGTGATGGAATACTCTCCACTTGCCTGGATGAGTTGCAGCTCCAACAACACTCAAGAAGCTCGACACCATCCAGGACAAAGCATCCCGCTTGATTGGCACCCCGGCCAGCACCTTAAACGTTCACTCCCACCTCCACCGGCGTACCGTTGCTGCAGTGTACCCCATCTGCAAGATGCACTGCAACAACTCGCCAAGGCTTATTCAGCAGCACCTCCCAAACTCGCGACCTCTTCCACCTAGAACGACAAGGGCAGCAGGCGCATGGGAACACCACCACCTCCAAGTTACCTTCCAAGTCACACACCATCCTGACTTAGAAGTATATCGTCGATCCTTCACCGTCGCTGGGTCAAAATCCTGGAACTCCCTACCTAACAGCACTGTGGGAGTACCATCACCACACAGACTTCAGCGGTTCCAGAAGGGTGCTCACCAACAGCTTTTCAAGGGCAATTAGGGATGAGCAGTAAATGCTGGCATTGCCAGCGACGCCCTGATCCCATAAATGAATTTAAAAAACCTAAAGAGGCCACTTAAAAAAATTACATTTTCATAACCAGAAGAAATAAAAAAATGCTTTTTCAGAAACAGTTTAAATAAGGTGGATCTTCCACTCACCCAGTGTGACATGAACACAGAGTGCGCACTGCAACTCAAGCCCTGCCATTCACACTTCAAATATTTAAAATGTTTCAGAAGCAGCTGGTATTCACCATCTTGACCTGGCTTGTGTCTGTCACTCACTTTTCAATGGATCCATTCAATCTACTTTGTGTCGCATGCACAAGATAAGGATCTTAGTATCCAAGGCCCGCAACTCACTCTTACTGGAAAATGTAAGCAATGGTGTGAAGGTGATAGGAGCAGGAAAGCCACAAACAGCAGTGTGAAAAGCACACAAAGCAATAGCCGCACTACTGCACCACTGCCAGCTGGCACACCTGTGTGTTTGTACATTATGCAGACTACATACTTGTAAGTTATATTTTCTGATGTGCGAGTTGCACAAACAAAAGGATTTTCAGATATTCGACGCAGTGCCTGATTAGTAGTCTGCTTTGAAGGCGAAAATGCCTGGAAAGGGAAGTGATCCCGCACTTCAGTGCAAGGTGATCACTTGGAAAATGAATCCCTTCTTCACATATTTGAAGAGCTTCTCTGCAGAACACACAAATGCAAGCCAGTTCAATGAAAAGGAATTAAAACAGATGCCCTCTACCGATATCACGCGATGAATCGAAGAAGCGGTACCATAAGCAAACATTGAGCAGACAAGCTCTTCAACTGCCAGAACAATTTTGTATGGAAACACCACACAAATACTGCATAACAACCTAAACATGGGGGTACAATATTCAGCACACCAACCCAATAGAAAACACTTGCCCTATTCATAAACAAACAAGAGCACTGGAGATCGGAGTAAAGGAAGCTCATTCCGAAAAGCTCAGCACCAGACACTGCTGTCAGCAACATTGGATCTATCCCGAGAATTGAGAAACAGCAATGTTAAAACCTCCATCAGGAGAATGGAGACAATCCCACTCCTCCAGCCCGCGGGGGGCTCGGCTGCTCCCCAGGGGCCGAGCTAACGCCACACCCGTGCAGGAAGCGCCAGCCCGGCCCCGGCACGGGCACACCGCCCCTCGGTCACACGGTCCCGCGCTGTGCACCAGCTCAAGGACAGCCCAGGGCTGCAATCCGCCGCCGCTAGTCGACGGACCGCAGCTACCAGCCGCTCAGCCCGCAGCAAACCAGACACGACACGGCTCCAACCCCAGCAAGGCCCGGCTCCAACACCAGTCCGGCCCAAACCCAGCCAGGCCCGCCTCCAAATCCAACCCTGCCCGGCCCAACCCCAGCCCGGCCCAACCCCAGCCCGTCCGGCCCAAACCCAGCCCTGCCCAACCCCAGCCCGACCCAGCACAACCATGCCCAGCCCGGCCCGGCCCAGCTCAGCCCAACCCCAGCCCAGCAAACCCCAGCCCCGCCTGGCCCTGCCCAACCCCGCCCGGCCCAACCCCGACCGGCGCGGCCCAAACCCGGCCTGGCCCAGCCCGGCCGGGCTCCAACCCCGGCCCGGCCCGTCCCGGTCCTGCCCTCCGGGTGATAGCGGGTCGGGCCCACGCTCCCAGTCCGGAGTCAGGCGATCCTCCGCCCGGCCGAAAGCCTCGGAGATTTGTGAGGGAAATCAAAGCGGGTTGTTGCCAGGCTCCGGGCCCAGCGGGTCGCTCCTTACCTCGACACAGGAGGGCAGCAGGGGGAGGGCCGCTCCGGTTGTCATGATGATCTGTGACGCGCTCCCGCTCTGCCTCTCGCACCCGCGCGTCTCAATCCAGCGGCCGCCTGCAAGCTCGCTCTCGACCAATCAGCGCGCTCCCGCACATCTCCAGTATTAGAAGAAACTCCGTCCTCGACCCGCTCTCCAGGTGCTACCCTTCTCCCCCCTCTCCCCTCTTCCCCCCCAACCTTCCTCCACCCACCCAACCTTCCTCCCCCGCCACAACCTTCCTTCCTCCTCCTTTCGTAATGTTGGAAGTGGAGGGGAAGATGTGTTTGGTGGTGGGATCACGCTGGAGGTGGTGGAAATGGCGGAAGATGATCCGTTGAATGTGAAGGCTCTTGATGTGGAAGGTGAGGACAAGGAGAAACCTGTTGTGGTTTGGGGATGGGGTGAGGGCACAGTTGTGGGAAATGGGGTGTGCATATGTGAGGATTGTTGCCATCATTACTCCACACTTTCTCTCACTTTCCCCCTCATTTCCTGCAAGCAGTAACTTGTGTTGGATAGACTGGGGAAAGTGGCGATTCTCGATGTGTGAGCCCAGATGTTGCATGTCGGAAGATTGTTGAACTACAGATCCTGTGCAAATGCTCTCCCGCAGGAACCCTGTGGAATTTCTCTCTCCGTGACCAGTTGTGCCCCATTGCTACTTTGCCAAATATCAGCCAACACTGTGGAACAGTGATCGAAGCTGTCGCTTCCTGCACTGTCCGGCATAGTACTACACCATGTGGTGATTCCTCTCATTGCTAAGAAATTCTCCAGTGATTCAAGATCAAATATTGAGACAGTGAGAGCACCTCTGTTAAAACTTTATCAGCAGCAGGTTAGTTTTATCTCGACTAAAGAGGATAAATTTCAGCCATAAACGTCAACTTTTACACCTGTTATCTAGTCTCCAAGAGTCATGGACTGCTTTGTCAGCAGTGGATGGTACAATATGGTCATGTTAGCCAACCATCATTTAGACTAGGTGACCAGCGAGCAGCAGTGCGCCACAAGGATGAATACTTTCTGTAGGAGATGAGTTACCACTGAAAGTGACAGAGAGGAAGTAACTGCTACCATTGCCTTGTCCAATCCCACCTGAATTCGCCGCTCCATAATAATCTGTCAGCAGTGGCAGCCTTGATTGGACATTAATTGTATCTACACAGTTGGCTTCTATGAGCTTCCTCTGCACACTGCAGAAACAGCAGTCTGAGCATTCTTCAACCAAGAGCAATCACAACTGTTGCCACAGACAACTCTAGGCGATGTCCCGCGTTGATGGTCTTCAATGCTGAGAAAACAACATTACTAACCCAGTGAAGGGTTTTTTCTTCCCTGATCTTTTAAAATGTCCAAAACTGAGGATTTTACCTCAAATCACTTCACTTAGTGTTCTGTTCAAGTTTCTGGGGGATTTTGCGAAGCTAGGAACATTGGAGATCCTAAGTGTTTGAGGGATCCAAGTACACAGATCACAAAAATTTAGTAAAAACTGAAATACTGAGGATTGTGGTAATTCTAAAATAAAAGCAGAAAATGCTGGAAATACTCAGCAGGTCAGGCAGCACTTGGGGGGAGAGCGATACAGAGTTAACGTTTCAGGTCGATCACCTTTCATCAGAACTGGAAAATGTGGCCGATACAACAGATTTTGTCAGGAACCACAGGTGCAGGGAAAGGGGGGATTGGGAGGAATACACTGAAGAAAAGGACTGTGATGGGGGAAGGCAGGAGAGCTTGAATGACAGAAGAATGATGGTGCGAGGCATCGTGGGTGGTAATGGGGCAAGTAAAGAAACAAAAGCCGTGTCTCGCGAGCTGAAACGTAGTAGTCAGGTACAAAATAAACACAATTGCCAATGGACTATTCGCTTTTATAACTAGGCAGCTGGAATATTGCAGGAAGTAAGTTTTGCTACGGCTAAACAAAGCCCGATTGTGAAGACCTCTGGACTACTGCGTACAGTTCTGGACACCGCACCTTCGGAAGGATATATTGGCCTTGTAAGTGTGGACATTGGCCCTTTGCTCTATCCCAGTCTGTTCTCCTCTCTCCTTCTGATCACACTTGTCTCATCTCCCACAGTTTGAGAACGTCCATCTTATTAGATTAAATGTTTGTTTTGTCGTTTAACGATTAATGCGATTACATGCATATTTAACGTTAATGGATAGACGATAAATACCAAGGACCGCATGACCTACAACCGAGGGTTTTGAAAGATGTGGCCATTGAGGTAGTGGACGCATTGGTTGTCATCTTCCGAAATGCTGTAGAATCTGGAACGGATCCTGCAGATTGGAGGTTAGCTAGTGTAAACCCTCTATTTAAGAAAGGTGGAAGGGAAAAAACGGGGAACTACAGACCTGTTAGCCTCACATCAGTAGTTGGGAAAATGCTGGAATCTATTATAAGGGATGCAATGACTGGGCACTTAGAAGCTAATAATAAGATTGGGCATAATCAACGTAGTTTTATGATAGGGAAATCCTGTTTATCATACCTGTCGGTGTTCTTTGAGGATGTAGTTAGTGGAGTAAACAAAGTGAAAGCGGTAGATGTGATGTATCTGGATTTTCAGAAGGCCTTCGATAAGGTCCCACACAAGAGGTTGGTGAACAATAATAGGGCAAATGGATGGGGTAATATACAAGCATGGATTGAGAATTGCTTAACAGACAGAAACAAAGAGTAGGGATAAACGGGACTTTTTCAGGATGGCAGGCTGCGAATAGTGGTACCGCAAGTATAGGTGCTTGGGACCCAACTATTCACAATCTATATCAATGATTTGGAGGAGTGGACTAAATGTAACATTTCCAAATTTGCTTATGATACAAAGTTAGGTGGCAGTGCCAGTTATGAAGTGGATGTGAAGAGGCTGCAAGGGGATCTCGACAGGCTCGGTGAATGGGCGAGAACATGGCAGATAAACATAATGTGAATAAATGTGAAGTTATCCACTTTGGTAGAAAAAACAGAAAGGCAGAGTATTTCCTAAATGGCGAAAGATTGGAGAAATGCAGATGCTCAACCGGTCCTGGGTTTCCTTGTACATGAGTCACTGAAATTGAATGTGCAGGTGCAGCTAGCCATTAGGAAGACAAATTGTATCCTGGCCTTCATTGCAAGAGGATTTGAGTGCAGTTGTAAACAAGTCTTACTCAAATTATATAGGGCCTTGGTGAGACCACATCTGGAGTATTGTTTACAATTTTGTTCTCCTTCCCTAAGGAAGGATATACTTGACTTAGAGGGAGTGCAACGAAGTTTCACGAGATTGATCCCTGAGATGGCAGGACTGTCGTATGAGAAGAGATTGAGTAAACTAGGCCTGTATTCGCGTCATTTCAGAAGAATGAGAGGGGATCTCATTGAAGCATACAAAATTATTATAGGGTGGATGTTGGGAGAGTGTTTTCCATGGCTGGGCAGTATAGTACCAGGATAAAGCGGAGGCCATTCAGGGCTGAGATGAGAAGAAATTTATTCACACATAGGTTCGTGAATAATTGGACTTATCTTCCCCAGAGGGCTGTGGAGGCTCAGTCATTGGGTATATTCAAAACAAAATTCGATATATTTCGTACTAGTAAGTGCATCAAGGGAGATGGCGATAAGGCCGACGAATGGATTTGTGCCAGATGATCAGCCATGGTATCATTGAATGGCGGAGCAGGCTCGAAGGGCATAATGGCCTACTCCTGCTCCTAATTCTTATGTTAATTTAAAATGAAGGGCTCTTTATTGAATATATGCAGCATTCTTAACAAGATAGATGAGTTGATGGCACAAATATAATAAATGGGTTTGATCCGATAGCCATTACAGAGACGTGGTTGCAAGTTGACCAAGGCTGTGAACTGAATATTCAGTGTATTTGACATTTTGGAGGATAGGCACAAATGAAAAAGAATTGGGGTAGCTCTGTCAATAAAGGATGAGATCACTGCAATGGTGAGGAATGATATTGGCTCAGAATCTCAAGATGTAGAATCAGTTTGGGTGGAGATAAGAAATAGTAAGTGTAATAAGTCACTGGTGGGAGTAGTATATAGGCCCCCTAACTGTAGCTATACTGTAAGACAGAGTAAAAATCAAGAAATAATGAGGGCTTGTAAGAACGGTACTGCAATAATCATGGGCGATTTTAATCATCATATAGATTGGAAAAATCAAATTGGGAGGTGTAGCCTTGATGACGAGTTCATGGAGTGTATTAGGGATGGTTTCTTAGAGCAATACGTTCAGGAACCAACCAGGGAGCAAGCTATTTTAGATCTGGTAATGTATAATGATAGTAAAGGAAACCTAGGAAAGAGTGATCATATCATGGTAGAATTTCAAATTCAGTTTGAGATTGAGAAACTTGGGTCTGAAACTCGTGTCCTAAATTTAAATAAAGGCAACTACAAGGTTATGAGGACAGAGTTGTCTAAACTGGACTGGAAAAATAGATCAAAGGGTAAGACGGTAGATCAGCAGTGGCAGACCTTTGAGGAGATATCTCATAAATCAGAGCAAAGGTGTATTCCAATAAGAAAGAAAGGCTCCACGAGAAGGATGCACTACTCATGGCTAACTAAGGAAGTTAAGGATGGTATCAAATTAAAAGAAAACGCATACAAAATGGCGAAGATTAGTGGTAGGCCAGAGTAGTGGGACATTTTCACAGCAAAGGCCAGGCAGTCTCTGAAGAACATCAATGCAGCAGCAATGATGACATCATCAGAGGCGACTTTCAGACAGAAAATACTAATTGAGTCACGGTTTCCCACATGCTGGAACTCAATTGCTCAATTTCGGTGAAAATTGCATCAAACTCCCACATCCAATTGCAATCGGGCGGATAACACGAAAAGTGGATAACACAATCCCAACCCGCACTTGTAACAAACTTCAGCCCACTGTGTGGATAAACGGTCTCTGTTTCACCTCCATACGGAATGCGGATTACACGACCCCAACCCGACCCCAAGACAAAATCCAGCCCAGTGTGTTTACTGGTAATGGGGATAAACCGTCTCTGTCCTGAACCCCATTACCAGTAAACACATCGTGTGGATAAACCGTCTCTCACCTCACTCCGATTACCAGTAAACACACTGTGTGGATAAAACGTCTCTCACCGCACCCCCATTACCAGTAAACACACTGCTGATAAACCGTCTCTCACCTCACTCCGATTACCAGTAAACACACTGTGTGGATAAACCGTCTCTGTCCTCACTCCCATTACCAGTAAAGACACTGTGTGGATAAACCGTCTCTGTCCTCACCCCCATTACCAGTGAACACACTGTGTGGATAAACCGTCTCTGTCCACACCCCCATTACCAGTAAAGACACTGTGTGGATAAACCGTCTCTGTCCTCACTCCCATTACCAGTAAAGACACTGTGTGGATAAACCGTCTCTGTCCTCACCCCCATTACCAGTAAACACACTGTGTGGATAAACCGTCTCTGTCCACACCCCCATTACCAGTAAACACACTGTGTGGATAAAACGTCTCTTTCCTCTCCCCCATTGTCAGTAAACACACTGTGTGGATAAACCGTCTCTGTCCTCACCCCCATTACCAGTAAACACACTGTGTGGATAAACCGTCTCTCACCTCACTCCGATTACCAGTAAACACACTGTGTGGATAAACCGTCTCTGTCCTCACTCCCATTACCAGTAAAGACACTGTGTGGATAAACCGTCTCTGTCCTCACCCCCATTACCAGTGAACACACTGTGTGGATAAGCCGTCTCTGTCCTCACCCCCATTACCAGTAAAGACACTGTGTGGATAAACCGTCTCTGTCCTCACTCCCATTACCAGTAAAGACACTGTGTGGATAAACCGTCTCTGTCCTCACCCCCATTACCAGTAAACACACTGTGTGGATAAACCGTCTCTGTCCACACCCCCATTACCAGTAAACACACTGTGTGGATAAACCGTCTCTTTCCTCTCCCCCATTACCAGTAAACACACTGTGTGGATAAACCGTCTCTGTCCTCACACCCATTACCAGTAAACACACTGTGTGGATAAACCGTCTCTGTCCTCACCCCGATTACCAGTAAACACACTGTGTGGATCAACCGTCTCTGTCCTCACCCCCATTACCAGGATAAACATTGTGTGGATAAACGCTGTAAGTCCTCACCCCGTTACCAGGAAAAACACTGTAAGGATAAACGGTCTCTGTCCTCACCCCGATTACCAGTAAACACACTGTGTGCATAAATAGTCTCTGTTCTCACCCCCATTACCAGTAAAGACTCTGTATAGAAAAACCGTCGCTGTACTCACCCCCATTACCAGAAAACACACTGTGGATAAACCTCCTCTGTCCTCACCCCCGTTACCAGTAAACACACTGTGTGGATAAATCGTCTCTCTCCTCACCCCCGTTACCAGTAAACACACTGTGGATAAACCTCCTCTGTCCTCACTCCAATTTACCAATAAACACATTGTGTGTATAAACCTCCTCTGTCCTCACCCCCATTTACCAGTAAACACACTGTGTGTATAAACCGTCTCTGTCCTCACTCCCATTACCAGTAAACACACTGTGTGCTAAATAGGGCTGCATTTTGAATGACCCACGGAGTCGGGTTTGGAGGCGTGTGGGGGGTTAAATTTTCGGGGTCGGTGTTTCCGACCCCATCCCGACTCCATCCCGCCTCCACGCAATTTTGACAAAATCAGCCGCGGGGTTCCCGACTCCGTCCCGTCTCCAAGAGGCGGGAGAGGCCATTAAAGCCCTTAACAAGCTCGCCAGTGGCTCTGTAATGCCATTTTGAAACGTTTTAGCTCGTTTAACCCTTTTGTGACGTGAAGTACACCCGGTGTGAAACACTCCAGTGAAACCTGGCGGGAGCACAAGTGGATAGCTGACTATCAGCTGCAGGTCCATAATTACAACGGAGATGTGATGAAGGTAGTAGTAGTATTAGGTCTGAAAGTCGGCGCTGCTGCATTGAATGTGTTCAGAGACTGCCTGGCCTTTGCTGTGAGAGGACTTGGATGCAAAAAAAAATATCTCTCTCATTCTCTCTCTCTCTCTCTCTCCTTCTCCCCCGCCCCCCATATTTTGCATCCAGGTCCACTCACATCAAAAGCAAGCCAGGCAGGTCCTCTCTCACCACCAGTCTCTGAGACTATGCAGTCAGCAATGATGACATCATCAGAGGCGACTTTCAGACTGAAACCACTAATTAGTTTGTGGGTTCCCACATGCTGGGACTCAATTGCCCAATTAAGTGAAAATTGCATCATTCATCCACATGAATCTGGAGTCGGGGGGGGAAACACCAAATGCGGATGACACGACCCTAATCCGACCCCAAGACAAAATCCAGCCCAGTGTGTTTACTGGTAATGGGGATAAACCGTCTCTGTCCTCACCCCCATTACCAGTAAACACACTGTGTGGATAAACCGTCTCTGTCCGCTCTCCCATTACCAGTAAACACATTGTGTGGATAAATCGTCTCTCACCTCACTCCGATTACCAGTAAACACACTGTGTGGATAAACCGCCTCTCACCTCTTCCCCATTACCAGTAAACACACTGTGTGGATAAACCGTCTCTCACCTCACCCCCATTACCAGTAAACACACTGTGTGGATAAACCGCCTCTCACATCACCCCCATTACCAGTAAACACACTGTGTGGATAAACCGTCTCTCACCTCACCCCCATTACCAGTAAACACACTGTGTGGATAAACCGTCTCTGTCCTCACTCCCATTACCAGGAAACACACTGCGGATAAACCGTCTCTCACCACACCCCCATTACCAGTAAACACACTGTGTGGATAAACCGTCTCTGTCCTCAACCTCATTACCAGTAAAAACACTGTTTGGATAAACCGTCTGTGCCCTGACCCCCATTACCTGTAAACAAACTGTGGATAAACCGTCTCTGTCCTCTCCCCCATTACCAGTAAACACTCTGCCGATAAACCGTCTCTCACCTCACTCCGATTACCAGTAAACACACTGTGTGGATGAGCCATCTCTGTCCTCACCCCGATTACCAGTAAACACACTGTGTGGATAAACCGTCTCTGTCCTCACCCCCATTACCAGTAAACACATTGTGTGGATAAACCATCTCTGTCCTCACCCTCATTACCAGTAAACACACTGTGTGGATAAACCGTCTCTGTCCTCACTCCCATTACCAGTAAACACACTGCAGATAAACCGTCTCTCACCACACACCAATTACCAGTAAACACACTGTGTGGATAAACCGTCTCTGTCCTCACTCCCATTACCAGGAAACACACTGTGTGGAGAAACCGTCTCTGACCACACTCCCATTACTAGGAAACACACTGCGGATAAACTGTATCTCACCACACCCTCATTACCAGTAAACACAGTGTGTGGATAAACCGTCTCTCACCTCAACCCCATTACCAGTAATCACACTTTGTGGATAAACCGTCTCTTACCTCACCCCCATTACCAGTAATCACACTTTGTGGATAAACCGTCTCTGTCCTGACCCCCCATTACCAGTAATCACACTTTGTGGATAAACCGTCGCTCACCTCACCCCCATTACCAGTAAACATACTCTGTGTATAAGCTGTCTCTCACCACACCCCCATTACCAGTAAAAACTCAGCGCGTGTAAACTGTCTTTGCCCACACCACCATATCCAATAATCACACTGTCTGGATAAACAGTCTCTGTCCTCACCCCCATTACCAGTAAATACAATGGGCTGGATTTTCATTGACCCGTGGAAGTGGGTTTGGAGCCGTGTGGGGGGTTAAAAGTGCGAAACCTGGCAGGCGGGCGCAAGCCCGCCTCCATCCCGCCTCCACGGAATTTTACATTAAATCGTGTCTGCTGGTCCCGACTCCGTTCCGCCTCTAAGAGGCGGGATAAGCTGTTAAGGACCTGAAACAAGCAGTAAATTGCCTCTATAATGCCATTTTGAAAGGCCTTTGTGATTTTAACCCTTTTTCTACGTGAATTACGCCTGTTCTGAACCACGAATGTGAAGCCTGGCGGGAGCACATTTGGATAGCTGACTATCAGCTGCAGGTCTACTATTACAACGGAGATGTGATGTAGTAGTAGAAGTATCAGTAGTACTGATAGTAGCAGTAGTAGTAGTAGTAGTAGGAGGAGGAGGAATTGACATATCTGGGAGTGGTGGTTTTGGATGGATGAAACATATCTGGGAGTGGTGGAGCAAAAATATCTGGGAGCAGACTTAGGGCTGCTGCTGCTCATTTTGCATCCAGGTCCTCTTACAGCAAAGACCAGGCAGTCTTTGCAGGCCTTCAATGCATCAGCAATGATGACATCCTCAGAGGCGACTTTCAGACTGAAAACATTAATTGATTCGTGGGTTCCCACATGCTGGAACTCAATTGCACAATTAGGTGAAAATCGCATCAATCTCCCACATCCAATTGCAGTCGCGTGGATAACACGAAAAGTCGATGACACGACACCAGCCCGCCCCAGTATCAAAATCCAGCCCAATGTGCGGATAAACCGTCTCTGTCATCACCCCCATTACCAGTAAACACACTGTTTGGATAAACGGTCTCTATTCTCAGCCCCATTACCAATGTACGCACTACAAGAGTTATACCCTCAGTCAGATGTTGGACAATATGCTGATGCAATAGAGAGGCAATATAAACTTAATGGCACAGTTTTTAAGTGTTTGCCGGAACAGAGGGGCCTGGGAGTTAATGTGCATAGTTCCTCAACTGGCGGGTCATAATGAGAGAGTGGTTATCCTAAATCATAAATAGAGGTATTTAGCACAAAAGTAGAGAAATTACGCTGAACATTTATAAAGCGGTGGTTAGGCCACACCTGGAGTATTGCGTCCAGTTCTGGTCACCAAACTTTGGGAAGGACGTGACGGCCCTTGAAAGGGTCCACAGGAGATTCCATAGAATCATAGAATCATGGTAATTTACAGCATGTAAGGAGGCCATTTCGGCCCATCGTGTCCACGCCGGCCAACAAAGAGCTATGCTGCCTAATCCCACTTCCCAGCTCTTGGTCCGTAGCCCTGCAGGTTAGAGCATCCCAAGTGCGCATCCAAGTACTTTTTAAATGTGGTTATGGTTCCTGCCTCTACCACCCTTTCAGGCAGTGAGTTTTAGACCCCCACAATCATCTGGGTGAAGAAATTTCCCATCAAATCGCCACTAAACCTTGCCCCAATTACTTTAAATCTGTGCACCCTTGTTTTTGACCCCTCTGTTAAGGGAAATATATCCTTTCCATTCACTTCATCTATGCCCCTCATAATTTTATACACCTCAATATTGTCTCCCCTCAGCCTCCTCGATTCCAAGGAAAACAGACCCAGCCTATCCAGCCTATCCTTATAGCTAAGATTCTCTACTTCTGGCAACATCCTTGTAAATCTCCTCTGAACCCTCTGTAGTGCAATCACATCTTTCCTGTAATGTGGTGATCAGAACTGTACGCAGTACTCTAGCTGAGGCCTATCTAGTGTTTTATGCAGTTGAAGCATAACACCCCTGCTCTTGTATTCTATGCCACGGCTAATAAAGGCAAGCATTCCGTATGCCTTCTTAACCACCCTATCTACCTGGCCTGCTACCTTCAGGGATGTGTGGACATGCACTCCAAGGTCCCTTTGTTCGTCTACACTACTCAGTATCCTACCATTTAATGTGGATTCCCTTTCCTTGTTAGCCCTCCCCAAATGCATTACCAAACACTTCTCCGGATTGAATTCCATTTGTCACTGGCCACCTGACCAATTTATTTATATCTTCCTACAGTCTGCTGCTTCCTTCTTCAGTATCAACCACACAGCCGATTTACCAGAATGGTTCCGGGGATGGGGGATCTTACCTACAATGAGAGGTTGGAGAAGCTGGATTTGTTTTCATTAGAGCAAAGGAGGTTGAGGGCTGATTTGATAGAGGTGTACAAGGTTATGACGGGGTTGGATTGGCTAGGCGGGAAAAGGGTGTTCCCACTAGTTGATGGTACAAGGACTAGGGGACACAGATTTAAAGATTTGGGGCAAGAGATACAGTGATATGTGAGGAAAAACGTTTTTTACGCATTGAGTGGTGAGGACCTGGAACTCACTGCCGATGGAAGTGATGGATGCACAGACGCTCAATGTTTTCAAGGGGAGACTGGATAGGCTCTTGAGGGAAATAAACTTGCAGGGCTACGGGGATAAAACGGGGCAATCGGACTGACTGGATTACTCCACTGAGTGCCAGCACGTACTCGATGGGCCGAATGGCCTCCTTCTGTGCCGTTATGACTCGACAACCGCTACCGACATCTGTGAGAATATATCGCGATTTTTCAGATGTGCATCGACCTCCCCTGATGTGTCCCAACTGAAAGATATCTGTGGCCACGTGCTTAATTTGTGATCTTAGTTGTGGTGCCGCTTTGTAAAAACTGAGGCTCTAAAAGGACACAGTAGCAAAGAGGCCACATTTAAATATCCCAGCTCTGTTCAAACAGAATCAACACTCTTAGTTCTTTCCAGATACCTCAATGTTGAAGGTCAGGTCATACAGGTAAATGCATCCCTTTACCTGCCTGGGTAGCAGTTAATATCCCATCATGGAATTTAAAACAAGCAACTACTGTGTGGGATGTTAGCGGGGATCCCTCTGCTGTCTCTGTTGACGGAAGCCTGAACGTATTTCAAACACATGGGGTAATGCCCGCATAATAATTTGTACTGAGCCCGTGCGCTGACCTCGAACATCAACAGGCATTTCGAGAATTGCATGAAGTAAGCGATGTTGCATTTAATAATACGTCTGGCTGTAATATTTTCATTCCTTTCTGTTGCACAATATGTCTCACAGGGACAGTTGTTGTCTTCATGCGCTGCGCTTCGTGGGTGACACTAATGAGCTGATGCTGCAAGCTCAGTGTCTCAGCGGAGGCTTCTCTCTGTATAAATTGGGGCTCCTCTCAATGTCGCCTTCACAGTGAATGAGGCGGTGAGACTCCCAGCTTCAGCCCCGCAACAAATTGTCACTTCACACAGAAAATGGAGCAAGAGTTTGTAGCTGTTCGCCTTATAGAGTGCATTTACTACCCAGTTCTCGTCGCTTTTGGAGTCCTCGGTATGTCGTAGGTAATTACTAATGGGCTTTATCTGGTAAACTGCTCGTGGTGCCTGTCTACCGATGTAGTAACCTGTCTTGCCGTGGTTTCTCATACAATCGCTTCTTAATTGTCAGTGTGGCTTTTTCTTCAGATATAATGGCGAGGCTAACAGCACTCACCGTTATTTAGGTAGTAATCGGAAAGCAACTTCTATCCATGGCTCATGCGCAGTTGAACCCGGGATTCCGGAAGCTGCTTTACGAGATGCGACGTTCCTCCAAAAGCTTCACGAAAACGACATCTCGCCGACTGGTATCTTCGACGGCGTGAAGTTGCTGTCCTTGGATAGGCATTAAACTCGACAGAAAACGTTAGGGCTTGTCCATTCCAGTGGAACAGCAATTTTAAACGGCGTATTAAGCCTTAAATACTGCGAAACAACATTCCTAACAAGAAAATTAGCCTCTACAAGTGTGCAGTCACATTCCTTCAGATTTTAACTATTGTTGGATATACGAAAAGTTTAATAATGTATTTATTCGTTTTACTTTTTATTTCTACATTTTTAGTCTCACTCTTAAACCAATCTTTCTTTCCCTCTCTTTATTTCTCTTTCTGAATCTACATTGACGTTAAATTCAATATTTTAACTGACAATTCCTGATTCAGACTCTGCTCTGCGCATTAACATTTCATCAATCTAATTGGGGAAAGCGATACACGGTTGCTTGTCATGTTCACGCAGGGTCCAAAATGCTCTGACGAAGGCGGTGCGTTATTGGCTCACTAATTTACAGTAAATCTCGATTAAAATTCACATTGAATGTCTACGGGCAAGTATAAGAGTAACATTCGCAAATGAGTGTGAAATATATTCAATCATTCAATCAATGAAGTGTAGCTCTTCATTATTAATTTCATTCAATTTCATAATTAAACATTTATTGCTAACTCTCACTGGCTCTACACTACAGGACCAGTATTAGTGGATTACTGTCTCTGGATCTCCGGGATTGGGGCGGTGTCAGTGGATTACTGTCTCTGGATCTCCGTGATAGGAGCGGTGTTAGTGGATTACTGTCTCTGGATCTCCGGGGTAGGAGCGGTGTTAGTGGATTATTGTTTTTATTAGTTCATGGGATGCTTGCACGATTACCGTCACGAGTTGCTTCATAACGCAATTATCAGACGGAGGCTGTGAGCAGCAAGGTTATTTGGACATTACCTTTGAGGCATAATTCAGCATGTGCAGTCTGTGCTTTGTTTCTGATATCTCCAGTTATCAGGATTACTATTTCAAGCGATAAACTGTTGAATTCGGAGTGCTCGTAGTGCCCTGGCCAACATTAGTCACAACCAGCACCTCCAAAAACTGATTATCTCGGGGTTATCACATTGATGTTAATGGGACATGTTTATACGTAAATTGGCTGCATCCCTTCCCTACTTTACCGCAGTGACTACACTTCAGAATTAATTCAAATTTTGTGAATTCGTTTCTGATAGCCTTTGACTGTGAAATGCGCTGTACAAAAACAGATTGCTTCTTCAATGGAATTTATAAAAGCGATAATGTTATACACTTCATATCTAGGCGAGTAACCCAGCATGAACAAATGTTGGAGTTTTACCGGTATATTTTAACAGACACTTACATTTCTGATCACAGCTTCATTAAAGATGCGCAGCAGTACCACCAACTTTCTAATTCTGTCATTAAATGGATTTTTATAATTAAATCATTTTGACTTGATTTAATAATTAGATATTGCCATTTTATAGAATTAATGCAGTGAACTGTGCACTCATCCCTCAGGCCACCTGAAGTGCCGGTTTTCTGCATGCACTGCGCATGCGCGGGAAACCGGAACTTGCGTTCCCCTGAAGGAAGGGGTTCAGAAGTCGAACGCGTGCGCGGGAGAGGCTGCGCGCTCGCAGCGAACTTCGTTTTTTTTTTCAGGTTTCTCCAGGAGGGTAAGTATGGCGAAGCTGCACTTTTAAAAAGTAGGCGCAAGGCCTGTTTTTAACAAGGTAAGTGGTTAATTAATTACAATTTAAACATTTTTTCATCAGGTTTATCTTTTTTAGATACTTTAAAGAAAGGTAAGTTTATTTTTAGCACCGTTAAAAAGTATAATTAATTTTTTCAAAAATTTACATTTCAGTTTAAAGCAGCTAATTTGTGTTACTTATAGTTACTTAAAAAATTTGATGTTTTTTAAAATGTATTTGAAGTTTAAGTGTGGTTTAAGGGTCCGATCTCTATTCATAGATTTGACAGGTCTTGCTGGCAAATCTATGAATGAAAATGCCCTGTTAGGATTGGCTCTCCATGGCCCACGTGTCTCCAGGGGACGCTTAAACTAACTGCACCCCTGGGATACGCGAGCACTGCACGCCGACAGCTGGAGGAGGCCCAGGACCCGAAGTCCTCCTGGGCCCAAAGCACAACGGCAGGCGCGGTAGGCAAGTACGCGCGCAATGCTTGCAACCGCAGGAAAGCGGGAAGCCGAATTTCTGGCTCATTGTCTAACCAGATGGGGCGCTGGACACATCTCCTGCTCCTTCTCCCGCTTGTCCTTGAGAATCACTCTGGCCATCTCCGTCCCTCACTGCAGGCTGGAATCCTGACAATGTCTCACAAATATTGGGGCTGCCAAACAGGGACGGAGAAGTACTCAGACATCAGCACCATTTCATAGCTACTTTCCTACACATTGGAGAATTAGAGATTTTAAGCCCTGCTTTGGTCGCTCCCTGTCACCTGGTCTGCATTCATCCCCCACCCCTTTCTGTAATGGACCCACACCTTCCACTGTCTGCATTAATCCCCCACCCCTGTCTGTAATGTACCCTCTCTCTCCACTGTCTGCAATAATTCCGCACCCCTGTCTGTAATGGACCCACACCCTCTACTGCCTGCATTAATCCCCCACCCCTGTCTTTAATGGACCCATACCCTCCACTGTCTGTATTAATCTCCCACCCCTGTCTGTAATAAACCCATTTCCTCCACTGTCTGCATTAATCCCACACCCCTGTCTTTAATGGATCCATACCCTCCCCTGTCTGCATTTAGCCCCCACCCCTGCCTGTAATGGACCCACACCCTCCACTGTCTGCATTAATCCCCCACCCCTGTCTGTAATGGACCCACACCCTCCACTGTCCGCATTAATCCCACACCCCTGTCGGTATTCTACCCTCACTCTCCACTGTCTGCATTAATACTCCACCCCTGTCTGTAATGGACCCACACCCTCCACTGTCCGCATTAATCCCACACCCCTGTCGGTATTCTACCCTCACTCTCCACTGTCTGCATTAATACTCCACCCCTGTCTGTAATGGACCCACACCCTCCACTGTCTGCATTAATCCCCCAACCCTGTTTGGAATGGACCCACACCCTCCACAGTCTGAATTAATCCCCCAACACTGTCTGTAATGGACCCTCACCGTCCACTGTCTGCATTAATCCCACATCCCTGTCTGTAATGTACTGACTCCCTCCACTGTCTGCATTAATCCCGCACCCCTGTCTGTAATGTACCCACTCCCTCCCCTGTCTGCATTAATCTCCCACCCCTGTCTGTAATGTACCCACTCCCTCGACTGTCTGCATTAATCCCCCACCCCTGTCTGTAATGTACCCACTGCCTCCACTGACTGCATTAATCCCACACCCCTGTCTGTAATGCACCCTCACCCTACACTGTCTGCATTAATCCCGCACCCCTGTCTGTAATGTACCCACTCCCTCCCCTGTCTGCATTAATCCCCCACCCCTGTCTGTAACGGACCCACACCCTTCACTGTCTGCATTAATCCCACACCCCTGTCTGTAATGCACCCTCACCCTACACTGTCTGCATTAATCCCGCATCCCTGTCTGTAATGTACCCACTCCCTCCCCTGTCTGCATTAATCCCCCACCCCTGTCTGTAACGGACCCACACCCTTCACTGTCTGCATTAATCCCCCACCCCTGTTTGTAATGGACCCACACCCTCCACTGTCTGCATTAATCCCGCAGCCCTGTCTGTAATGTACCCACTTCCTCCTCTGTCTGCATTTATCCCCCTCACCTGTCTGTAATGGGCCCTCACCCTCCACTGTCTGCATTAATAACCCACCCCTGTCTGTAATGGACCCCCACCCTCCACTCTCTGTATTAATCCCCCACCCCTCTCTGTAATGGACCCCAGTCTCCACTGTCTGTAATGGAACCCCACCCTCCACTCTCTACATCGGGCCCCTTTCTTCCAGTTTCTGCATTCTTCCCCCACTCTCCCCTGTCTACATTAGTCCGGCAACCTTCCCTGGTTTGCATTGGACCCCCAGCCTACCTCAGTTTGTATTTGACCCTACCCTTCGCAGGTCTGCATTGAACCCACCCTCCTCTTCATTAGTCCGTCACTCTCCCCTTGCCTGGCATGGATCTCACCCTATTCTGTCTGCATCAGTCTTCCACCCTCCCTTCAGTCTGGGTTGGACCTCACACTTCTCTGCCTGTTCATCCCCTCCCCATCCCGTGTCTGCAGTAGTCGCACCTCCAGCCCAATCTGCATTGGTCCCTTCGCCCTTCTCAACCTATATTGAGATTCCACCTATCCGTGTCAGCATGAGCCCCTCAGACTTCCATTAATGATCGGGTAGGTGATTCTGGGCGGATAGGAAGCAATGTGCCGGAGATCTCATTGTCAAGACTTGTGAAAGCGGCGTTGTCAGTTTTCTCCATTGGGTGCAAGAACTCTCCTCTATATTTCGCACACGATCCCGTTAATCCAATTATTTTGTTGGACGTCTGAGGTGTAATTTCCCGTGCCGTTTTTCTCTCTCTTACAGTTAATGTGATGGCGATTGTGATCCTTTCCCGGGGTAAGTGCGGTCTCTCCCAGTGTATCACCCGATACTTGGTGGCCATGGCAGCGGCCGATCTCCTGGTCCTCGTCACTGAGGTGCTGATGTGGCGGTTAGCAGACATCTTTTTCCCACGTTCTTTCCTCTCCATTACTTTCGTGTGTTCTCTGAATATTGTGCTGGTTTTTGCAACCACGGTGATTTCTGTCTGGCTCACAGTTGCTTTCACCTTTGATCGATTTGTGGCCATTTGCTGCCAGAAGCTGAAAAACAAATATTGCACCGGGAAAACTGCGGCTGTGGTTATCGGAACAGTGAGTGTGCTGGGCTGTATAAAATCTGTACCTTGGTACTTTACATACGAACCTCAGCATATCATTGGAACTGTGCCTTGGGTTGCTCGAGAAAACGAAGCTTTTACATCTCGCCCACATGGGCAGCATTTGAATTAACGTTTTATATTGTAACCCCGTGCCTCCCTTTTGTTTTCGTTTTGTTGTTCAATGTTCTCACCGCCAGGCACATTTTAGCAGCCAGTAGTGTCCGCAGGGGACTCCGGGGCCGCAGCAATGGAGAGAATCAGGAGGATCCAGAGATGGAGAACCGGAGGAAATCCATCGTCTTACTCTTCAGTATATCCGGCAGTTTCATACTGTTATGGGTGACAGAAATTGTATTCTACACCTATCAGCGAATTACAAACAATTATCATTACTCCACCCACGACCCTCTATATATCACTGAAAGGACCGGAGTGATGCTGCAGCTACTCAGTTCCTGCACCAACACATGTATCTATGTCATCACCCAGGCTAAATTCAGGGAAGAGCTGAAGAAAACGGCGAAATACCCATTCAGACTTATTATTAAATTAGTTAAATAATTAAAAAATCCGAATAATTTTAGCGACGGTTCTGATTCCAGCCGGATAACTCAGGGGATCTCAACCTTCTTGCTGCTCAGCTTCCACTCCTCTGTTATAGAAACATAGAAACATAGAAGATAGGAGCAGGAGTAGGCCATTCGACCCTCGAGCCTGCTCCGCCATTTAATGAGATCATAGCTGATCATCCCAAATCTGTACCCTGTCCCTGCTTTCTCCCCATATCCCTTGATCCCCTTAGCCTTAAAAAATATATCTAACTCATTCTTGAATATATTGAATGAATTGGTCTCAACTTCTTCTGTGGTAGAGAATTCCAAATCTTCACAACTGTCTGGGTGAAGAAATTCCACCTCATCTCAGTCCTAAATGGCTTACCCCTTATCCTTAGACTGTGACCTCTGGTTCTGGACTCCCCCGCCATCGGAAACAGCCTTCCTGCATCTAGTCTGTCTAGTCCTGTTATAATTTTATAAGTTTCAATGAGATCCCCTCTCATTCTTCTAAACTCTAGCTAATGCAAGCCTAATCGACCAAATCTCTCTTCATACATCATTGCTGCCATCCCAGGTATCAGTCTGGAGATTCTTCGCTGCACTCTCTCCATACCAAGAATTATAAAAATTCACGTGCCACTGTAACGCAATCAGCACAATTATTTTTTTTCTATATAAAAATTGTGGGGCGATGGGGGACAGTTTGTCCCACAGACTTTGGTGGGACAGTTTGTCTCACTGTCTGTGTGGGGAGGGGACAGTTTGTCTTACATTATGTGTGGAGAGGGGACAGTTTGTCTCACAGTCTGTGTGGGGAGGGGATTGTTTGTCTCACAGTCTGTGTGGGGAGGGAACAGTTTGTCTTAGAGTATGTGTGGGGAGGGGTCAGTTTGTCTCACAGTCTCTATGGGGAGAGGACAGTTTGTCTCACAGTCTGTGCGGGGAGGTTCCTACTTCCAGTCACACGTTGTTTTACTGAGCATTAATGAAACAGAAGTTTCTGGAAAAGCTGTTGGCCGGCGACTCTGCACATTCCAAGGAGCGGCTGCGGGGCAGCGCGGATCCTGCACTAACGGTTCCAGAGGAATACTAATCCGGGGCCGGGTGCTTGGGGACCGAACTCGGTAACCAGCGCCAAGCGCAATGAATCCAATCAACCGCCCCGGGGCAGCCAGGGACCCTCGCACCCCAGCCAAGTCCGCACTGTACCCCCACCTTTTTCCGAGCCTGCATCCACCTGACCCCGCCACACAGGAAGCTGAACTTTCCCTTCCCCGTCCGACTGCAACCACTCCATCGAACGTTCCCTCAATCCGACCCCCGTCTGCGATCCACTACGATAATTCACTTCATACACTTCCTTATAGCTTATTGAAGGGAGCTGCAACATGAACTCGGATTCGAGTTATAGTCAATGGCTATTTTATAAACAGGTTTCGAGATATCGCACCTCTTGAGCGCTTAAGCTCATAGAAACATAGAATATAGGAGCAGCAGTAGTCCATTCGGCCCCTCGAGGCTGCTCCACCATTCGATGAGATCATGGCTGATCATCCAAACTCAGTACCCTGTCCCTGCTTTCTCCCCATATCCCTTGATACCTTTAGCCTTAAGAAATATAAATAGCTCATTCTTGAAAATATTTAATGACTTGGTTTTCAACTACCTTCTGTGGTAGAGAATTCCATTCGTTCAGTACTCTCTGGGTGATGAAATTCTTCCTCATTTCTGTCCTAAATGGCTTATCTTTAGATTATGACCCCTGGTTCTGGACTCTCCGACCATCGGGAACATCCTTCCTGCATCTAGTATGTTCAGACCTGTCAGAATTTTATATGTTTCGATGAGATCCCCTCTCATTCTTCTAAACTCCAGCGAGTATAAGCACAATCGACCCAATCTCTCGTCATATGTCATTCCTGCTATCCCATGTATCAGCCTTGTGATTCTTCGCTGAACTCCTTCCATGGCAAGAGCATCCTTCCTCAGATAAGGCGACCAAAACTGCACAAAGTGCTCAAGATGTGGTCTCACCAAGGCCCTGTACAACTGTAGCAGAACATCCCTGTTCCTATACTCAAAACCTTTCGCTATGAAGGCCAACATACCATTTGCCTTCTTCACTGCATGAAATGGATTATTATTGAGTCTTCTCATGTATATTTTATTTTTAGTTCAGTAAATTAACATGAAATGAAACAAAGTTTAAACCTGTTAATTTATACAATAATTCCATAAAATATATTGATAGAAGATCGATTGGACAACATTTAATTAACACCAACATAACGGATCTATCCAGCCCACAGTTACAGCCCTCTCTAGCCTGTGAGACCCTAAGCCATTCTACCGGTACTCCCTTCCCTAGACGAAGTCCATAATTCAGTCCACAGTTACGTGCCTTTCTTGAGTGCGAGTCCATAACTCAGCCCACAGTTACAGCCCTCTGCATTATGTGATTCCGGTATTCAGTCCTCCGTTTCACCACTCTCCAGTCTGTAAGACGCTAACTCATTGTATAGTTGCAGCTCTCTGTAGAATAGTATATAATAAAAAGAAAACACAGATGAACAATTCAAAAGTCAGGTTAATGCAATTTAAGAAGCCTAAAAAAGGGTTTTTGTCATAATTATAGTTAGTTTGAAGGCAACAGGTTAATGTTTCAGTGGCAATTATACTGGTACCGTGCGGTGAGTAGAACCATGCACAATTGTGTTACCTTCTACATAAATAAATCAAACATTCCATTGAGAGTTGAGTGTATTTGTCACGACATTACCAACTGCTTCTGTCGCCGCATGTTACAATTAATGATCACATGTTAATAATTACAGCATTGATATGTTTCGAACAAGCCATCTGGCATTGTTCTTCTATGTGTAGAAATACGTTCACTTTCAGTCATTCTTTCGTATTCCATATCGATATAATCGCCTAGATTGGTTAGAAATATGTATAGAAGTATGTCCTGCCTGCGCTTTCTGTTAATATTAATAAAAACCTAAGTTGATTTATCCCTGATGTCCGATATAAATTGGATGACTTTACTCGGTTGACATAATAAACCTTACTGTTCAATAAACAGTAGACAGTATTTTCTATCCTACTAATAATTAATCAGAAGTTGGCTGGCAAAACCGTAAATGACTTACGAGAAGTCTTCAAAGAGGAGATAGTACGGTCAAAAATTAGACACATTCCTAGAGGGGCAAAGGACGGTCTTCCAAAGCTGGAGTTCCCTTGATGACCGAAGAAACTGAGGATAAAATAAAGCGGAAAAATCAGGCTCATGATAACTGTCAGGTTCACGTTACATTAGAGAACCAAGATGCATTTAAAGAGTGCAGAGCGGAACTGACAATAGAAATAAGAGGGGGCAAATAAAATGTAGGGTAAAAGGGAACACAACATTATTTTTTAAACATTTAAAGAGTAAAAAGATAGTCAAATGAAAGGTGGGGCCGATTAGGGGCAAAAAAGGGATCGTCTTTAGGAGAGAGAGGACAGGGCTGAGGTAGTGGTCAGTCTTCATGTCATCTGCTTAATGTCTGCCCATTTCACTAATCTCTCTGTGTCCTTCTGAAGACTGGCACTGTCCTCCTCACTGTTTACTACATTTACAAGATTTAACTTATCCGCAAACTCTGAAATTATGCCCTCCATAACGGTCAAGGTCATTAATATATATCAAGAAGAGCAGTAGTCCCAACATAGACCCGCGGGAGACAGCATAGTATACGTGGCAGAAATTGTGCTGAGTAAATATTCAGAACGCTCAAAAGATCTGATACTGGGTGGAAAGTTAAAGACAGTATTCTATGGAAGTGAAGAGTTCATCATTGAGAAGTCGCACAACACCAGGTTATAGTCCAACTGTTTTATTTGAATTCACAAGCTTTCGGAGCTGCTGCCCCTTCGTCAGGTGAAGTGAAGGAATACGAATTCGCAAAGCATATATAGACAGAGAACAATGCATGTGTAGCGTACAATGTCAGACGACTACATTTAATCCTTCTGACTGCCTTTCGTCACACCTCAGCAGAGAGACAATCAGCTCAGGAAGACATTATATCAAAGACATAGCAAAATACAACTGAGACAATGAGGTGGGGTCACAGGGGGTCTAATGTGTCAAATGCAGTCTGTATGGAAAACCATAAACTTTAAAATGTTTACTTTTTTTTAATGGAAATCACATCTGTGAACAAGCCAACGACGACTCGAGTCTGGATGACTCTACGTCATGTAGCGTGACATTGAACCCAAGATCCCGGTTGAGGCCGTCATCATGAGTGCGTAACTTGGCTACCAGTTTCTGCTCGATGATTTTGCGTTTTCGTGTGTCTCGAAGGCCGCCTTGGAGAACGCTTATCCGCAGATCCGAGGCTGAATGTCCTTGACTGCTGAAGTGTTCTCCGGAGGTAACAATCCTGCCTGGCGATTGTTGTGCGGTGTCCGTTCATACGTTGTCTCAGTGTCAGCATGGACTCGCCGATGTTTCCTCGCAGCTTTTCCTGCAACGTATGAGGTAGAAAACGTTGGCCGAGTCACATGAGTATGTACCATGTACCTGGTGGGTAGTGTCCTCACGTGTGATGATGGTATCTGTGTTGATGATCTGGCATGTCTTGCAGAGGTTGCCGTGGCAGGGTTTTGTGGTGTCGTGGTCGCTGTTATCCTGAAAGCTGGGTAATTTGCTGCGAATGATGGTGCTTTTGAGGTTAGGCAGCTGTTTGAAGGCGAGTAGTGGAGGCGTGGGGATGGCCTTAGCCAGGTGTTTATCGTCATCGATGACATGTTGAAGGCTGCGAAGAACATGGCGTATTTTCTCCGCTCCGGGGAAGTACTGGACGACGTAGGGTACTCTGTTGGTTGTGTCCCGTGTTCGCCTTCTGAGGAAGTCTATGCGATTTTTCGCTGTGGACCGTCGGAACTGTCGATCGATGAGTCGAGCGTCATATCCCGTTCTTACGAGGGCGTCTCTCAGCGTCCTTAGGTGTCCATCGCGTTCCTCCTCGTCTGCGCAGATCCTGTGTATTCGCAGTGCTTGTCCATAGGGGATGGCTTCTTTAACGTGGTTAAGGTGGAAGCTGGAGAAGAGGAGCATCGTGAGGTTGTCCGTGGGCTTGCGGTAGAGTGAAGTGCTGAGGTGTCCGTCTTTGTTGGAGATTCGTGTGTCCAGGAATGAAACGGATTCTGATGAGTAGTCCATGGTGAGTTTGATGGTGGGATGGAACTTGTTGATGTTATCGTGTAGTCTTTTCAGTGATCTTTCGCCGTGTGTCCAAAGGAAGAAAATGTCGTCGATGTATCTGGTGTACAGCGTTGGCTGGAGGTCCTGTGCAGCGAAGAAGTCTAGCTCGAAATTGTGCATGAAGATGTTGGCGTATTGGGGTGCGAATTTGGTGCCCATGGCTGTTCCGTGTGTTTGGGTAATAAAATGGCTGTCGAAGGTGAAGACATTGTGGTCAAGGGTGAAGCGGATGAGTTGTAGGATGGCGTCTGGAGATTGGCTGTTGTTGCTGTTGAGTACTGAGGCTATCGCAGCGACGCCTTCATCGTGGGGGATACTGGTGTAGTTCATCATTGACAGCAGAGTCTATTATAACTGTCTGTGTAACAGAGTGCGGAGGAGACTCAACCTCAGGACGGTAAGTCACCCCAACAGCGGGGTCAGACTAACTGGCAACTGTGTCCGACATAGCATCAGGAGGTCAGACTGACCGCCATCAGGGTCTGACTCAGCACCAGGACGGTGAGAAATAGCACCAGTAAGGTCAGAATATGTTCCAGCAGGCTTAAAACACAGCACCAGCGGGTCAGACACAGCACCAGCCGGTCAGACACAGGAAAAGCGGGGTCTGACACAGCACCAGCGGGTCAGACACAGCACGAGCGGGGTCAGACACAGGACGAGCGGGGTCAGACACAGGATAGGCGGGGTCAGACACAGCACCAGCGGGGTCAGACACAGGATGAGCGGGGTCAGACACATGACCTGCGGGGACATACAGAGCAGCAGCGGACTCAGACACAAAACAGCGGGGTCAGACGCAGGACAGGCGGGGGCAGATACAAAACAGCGGGGTCAGACACAGGACCAGCGGGGTCAGGCACAGGCACAAAACAGCGGGGTCAGACACATGACCAGCAGAGTCAGACACATTACCAGCGGGGTCAGACACAGGAAAAGCGGGACAGACACAGGACCAGCGGGGTCAGACACAGGACCAGCGGGGTCAGACACAGGACCAGCGGGGACAGACACAGGACCAGCCGGGTCAGACACATGACCAGCGGAGTCAGACACAAAACAGCGGGGTCAGACACAGCACCAGCGGGGTCAGAGACAAAACAGCGGGGTCAGACACAGGAACAGTGGGATCAGACACAGGAACAGCGGGGTCAGACACAGGAGCAGTGGCGTCAGACACAGGGCCAGCGGAGTCAGACACAGGAGCAGTGGGGTAATATACCGGACAAGCGGGGTCAGACACAAAACAGCGGGGTCAGACACAGGACCACCGGGGTCAGACATAGGACCAGCGGGGTCAGACACAGGACCAGCGGGGTCAGACACAGGAACAGCGGAGTCAGACACAAAACAGCCTGTGTCCGAAGTGTACCAGAAACTAAGGTCTGCGAGCTATCCGTTACTATTGTCTAATGTTACCCTGTAACATTAACAAATCTGATGTATTGCCCAAACATACAGGCTGCTGCCTATTTGTGTCTTGTTCAACAACTCTGAGTAACTCACAATCATGTGTAAGAAAATTAAGCATTCATGTCCCAGAGATTCTCAGTGCCGTGAGGGGTGACGGGGATTAATCAACACCAAAACAACTAAAGTGTCTTACATTACCTACACTTAGAGTAAGAAAAGGCTTAGACGCCAAACTAGCAATTGTTAATTTTCTGTGTTACAGTGGGTATTTGCCAGTTGTTTGACAGAAGTTAACACATATCACGCCGTTAAATGGGTACTTAGAATGGAATGGACAATACTTTTCTTTCTGTGGCGAGTTTAAACGGGAAATTAGAGATGCGTGCAATAAGGGCACAGCAGTTATCATGGGTGAATTTAATCTACATATAGTTGGTCTAACCAAATTAGTAATATTACTGTGGAAGAGGAATTCCTAGAGTCTATACGGAATGGTTTCCTGGACCAAAATGTCGAGGAACCAACTGGAGATCAGGCCATCTTATACTGGGTATTATGTAATGAGAAAGGATTAATTAGCAAACTTGTTGCGCGAGGCCCCTTGGGGATGAGAGCGATCATAATATGATAGAATTCTTCATTAAGATGGAGAGTGAAGTAATAGTTGACTCAGAGACTAGGGTACTGAATTTAAATAAAGGAAACTACGATGGTATGAGGCGCGAGTTGGTTAGGATGGATTGGGGAATGTTACTTAAAAGGGTTGACGGTGGATAGGCAATGGCAAACATTTAAAGATCATATGGATGAACTACAGAATTTGTTCAACCCTGCTTTGCACAACAATAAAACAAAAAATTGACTCAGCCGTGGCTAACAAGGGAAAATAGGGATAGCATAAGATCCAAGGACAGGTCATATAAATTGGCCAGACAAAGCAGCAAACCTGAGGATTGCGAGCAGTTTAGCATTCAGCAAAGGAGGACAAAGGGATTAGATAAGAGGGGGGAAATAGACTATGAGAGTAAACTTGCAGGGAACATAAAAACTGACTGTAAGAGCTTCTATAGATATGTGAAGAGAAAAAGATTGGTGAAGTCAATCGTAGGTCCCTTGCAGTCAGAATCAGGGGAATTTATAATGGGGAACAAAGAAAGGGCTGACCAATTAAATACATGATGCGGAGATGCCGGTGTTGGACTGGGGTGGACAAAATTGAGAGGTCGCACAACACCAGGTTATAGTCCAACATTTTTATTTGAAATCACAAGCTTTCGGAGCTATCGATTGCTCCTTCCTCAGGTGAAGTAAATTAGATACAGAATCGCCAAACCATATATAGATAGAAAACAAAGCATGTGTACTTTACAATTGCAGATCACTAAATTAAATCATCCTGACTATCTGCCGAGGTGTGATAAAGTTAATTAAGTCAGCCAGGAAGGTACCACATCAAAGACATAGCAAGATACAACTGAGACAATGACGTGTAGTCGCAGGGGTTCTAACGTGTCAAAAGCTGCCGTCTGTATGTAAAACGAAAAGCTTTAAAATTTTTACTTTTTTACTGGGAAAATTTTTACTTTTTTACTGGGAATCACATCTGTGAACAAGCTAACGACGACTCGAGTCCGGATCACGTCATGTATCGTGACATAAACCCAAGATCCCGATTGAGACCGTCTTCATGAGTGCGGAACTTGGCTATCAGTTTCTGCTCGATGATTTTGCGTTGTCGTGTGTTTCTAAGGTTGCCTTGGAGAACGCTTACCCGCAGATCCGAGGCTGAATGTCCTTGACTGCTGAAGTGTTCCCCGACTGGGAGGTAACAATCCTGCCTGGCGATTGTTGCGCGGTGCTCGTTCATACGTTGTCTCAGTGTCTGCATGGTCTCGCCGATGTACCATGCCGCGGTGCATTCTTTCCTGCAACGTATGAGGTAGACAACGTTGGCCGAGTCACATGAGTATGTACCATGTACCTGGTGGGTAGTGTCCTCACGTGTGATGGTGGTATCTGTGTTGATAATCTGATATGTCTTGCAGAGTTTGCCATGGCAGGGTTGTGTGGTGTCGTGGTCGCTGTTATCCTGAAAGCTGGGTAATTTGCTGCGAACGATGGTACTTCTGAGGTTAGGCGGCTGTTTGAAGGCAAGTAGTGGAGGCGTGGGGATGGCCTTAGCGAGGTGTTTGTCGTCATCGATGACATGTTGAAGGCTGCGAAGAACATGGCGTAGTTTCTCCGCTCCGGGGAAGTACTGGACGACGTAGGGTACCCTGTTGGTTGTGTCCCGTGTTTGCCTTCTGAGGAGGTCTATGCGATTTTTCGCTGTGGCCCGTCGGAACTGTCGATCGATGAGTCGAGCGTCATATCCCATTCTTACGAGGGCGTTTTTCAGCGTCCGTAGGTGTCCATCGCGTTCCTCCTCGTCTGAGCAGATCCTGTGTATTCGCAGGGCTTGTCCATAAGGGATGGCTTCTTTAAAATGGTTAGGGTGGAAGCTGGAGAAGTGGAGCATCGTGAGGTTGTCCGTGGGCTTGCGGTAGAGTGAAGTGCTGAGGTGTCCGTCTTTGATGGAGATTCGTGTGTCCAGGAATGAGACCGATTCTGAGGAGTAGTCCATGGTGAGTTTGCTGGTGGGATGGAACTTGTTTATGTTATCGTGTAGTCTTTTCAGTGATCCTTCGCCATGGGTCCAAAGGAAGAAAACGTCATCGATGTATCTGGTGTACAGCGTTGGCTGGAGTTCCTGTGCAGCGAAGAAGTTTTGCTCGAACTTGTGCATGAAGATGTTGGCGTATTAGGGTGCGAATTTGGTCCCCATGGCTGTTCCGTGTGTTCGGGTAAAAAAATGATTATCGAAGGTGAAGACATTGTGGTCAAGGATGAAGCGGATGAGTTGTAGGATGGCGTCTGGAGATTGGCTGTTGTTGATGTTGAGTACTGAGGCTGTTGCAGCGATGCCGTCATCGTGGGGGATACTGGTGTAGAGTGCCGATACGTCCATCGTGGCAAGGAGTGTTCCTGGTTCAACTGGTCCGTGGTTGCTGAGTTTCTGTAAGAAGTCTGTAGTGTCGCGACAGAAGCTGGGGGTTCCCTGTACGATGGGTTTCAGAATGCCCTCGACGTATCCAGAGAGGTTCTCACACAGGGTTCCATTGCCTGATACGATAGGACGTCCGGGTGTGTTGGCTTTGTGTATCTTTGGGAGGCAGTAGAAGTCTCCCACGCGGGGAGTACGTGGGATGAGAGCGCGTAGGATGTTTTGAAGGTCTGGATCGAAGGTCTTGATCAGTCTATTGAGTTGGCGGGTGTGTTCTTTGGTCGGATCTGCGGGTAGCTGTCTGTAGTGTTCCTGGTTGTCCAGTTGTCGGTATGCTTCTTTACAATAGTCCGTTCTGTTCTGTATTACGATGGCTCCTCCTTTGTCCGCTGGTTTGATGACAATGTAGCGGTTGGTCTTGAGAGCGTGGATGGCGTTGCGTTGTGCTCGGGTGACATTCTGGACTACATTCTGCGACTACACCTCATTGTCTCAGTTGTATCTTGCTATGTCTTTGATGTGGTACCTTCCTGGCTGACTTAATTAACTTTATCACACCTCGGCAGATAGTCAGGATGATTTAATTTAGTGATCTGCAATTGTAAAGTACACATGCTTTGTTTTCTATCTATATATGGTTTGGCGATTCTGTATCTAATTTACTTCACCTGAGGAAGGAGCAATCGATAGCTCCGAAAGCTTGTGATTTCAAATAAAACTGTTGGACTATAACCTGGTGATGTGCGACCTCTCAATTAAATACAGACATTGGTTTTGTCTTCACGAAGGAGGACACAAATAACCTCCCAGAAATGTCGGTGAACATAAGGTCCAATGAGAGGGAGGAACTGAATTAAATCAGTATTTGTAGGGAAATGGTGTTAGGGAAATTGATGGGATTGAAGGACGATAAATCCACAGGGCCTAATAATCTACATTTTAGTGTACTTAAGGAAGTGGCCCTAGAAATAGTAGATGCATTGCTGATCATCTTTCAAAATTCTATAGACTCTGGAACAGTTCCCATGGATTGGAGGATAGCTAATGTAGCCTCACTATTTAAAAAAGGTAGTAGAGAGAAAACGGGGAATTGTAGACCGGTAATTCTGACATCGACAGTGGGGAAAATGCTGGAGTCCATTGTAAAATATGTAATAGCAGAGCACATGGAAAACAGTGACAGGATCGGACAATGTCAACATGGATTTACAAAAGGTAAATCGAGCTTGACTAATCTACTGGAATTTTTTTGAGGATATAACTCTCAGAATAGATAAGGGAGAACAAGTGGATTTTGTGTATTTGGACTTTCAGAAGGCATTTGATAATGTTCCACATAAGAGATTAGCGTGCAAGGTTAAAGCACACGGGAATGGGGGTAAGGTACTGACTTGGATAGATAACTTTTTGGAAGACAGGAAACAAAGAGTTGGAATAAACAGGTCTTTTTCCGAGTGGAAGGCAGTGACTGGTGGGATACCGCAGTGATCGGTGCTAGGACCCCAGCTATTCACAATATATATAAATGATCTAGACAAGAAAACTATATGTAATATCTCCAAGTCTGCAGACGACACAAAGCTGGGTGGGCGTGTGTGCTGTGAGGAGGATGCAGAGAAACTCCAGAATGATTTGGACAGTTTGGATTATTGAGCAGATCTATGGAAAATGGAGTATAATGCTGATAAATGCGAGGGTATCCACTTCGGTGGCAAAAACAAAAGACAAATTATTATCTGAACGGCAATAGATTGGGAAAAGTGGAAGTGCAACGAGACCTGGGTGTACTTGTGCACCAGTCGCTGAAGGTAAGGATGCAAGTGCAGCAGGCGGTTAAGACGGCAAATGGTATGTTGGGCTTCATAGCGAGAGGATTCGAGTACAGGAGCAAGGATGACTTGTTGCAGTTGCAAGGGCCTTGGTGAGACCACACCTTGAGTATTGTGTGCAATTTTAGTCTCCTTATCTGAGGAAGGATGTTCTTGCCATGGAGGGAGTGCAGCGAAGATTCAACAGAGTGATAGCTGGGATGGCAGGAATGATGTATGAGGAGAGATTGGGTCGATTAGGCTTATATTTGATAGAGTTTAGAAGAATGAGAGGGGATCTCATTGAAACTTACAAAATTCTAACAGGACTAGACAGACTAGATGCAGGAAGGATGTTTCCGATGCCGGGGGAGTCCAGAACCAAGGGTCACAGTCTAAGGATAAGGGGTAAGACATTTAGGAGTGACATGAGGAGGAATTTCTTCTCCCAGAGAGTGGTGAACCTTTGGAATTCTCTACCACAGAAGGCAGTTGAGGACAATTCATTAAATATATTCAAGAAGGAGTTAGATATATTTCTTAAGTCTAAAGGGATCAAGGAATATGGGGAGAAAGCAGGGACATGGTACTGAATTTGGATGATCAGCCATGATCTCATTAAATGGCAGAACATACTCGAGGGGCCGAATGGCCTACTCCGGAACCTAACTTCTCTCAGTATGTTGAGGAATCAGCTAGGGAACATGGTATTTTAGATCTCGTATTCTGCAGCTTGAAAGGCTGAATTAATAATCTTGTAGTAAAGGGGCATTTAGGGAAGAGTGACCATAATATGATAGAATTTTATATTGACGCTGAAAGTGACTTAGTTAAATAAAAAACTTGGGTCTTAAATATAAACAAAGAAAACTATGTAGGTATGAGGGGCGAGTTGGTTTCGATAGTTTGGCACCCTACATTAAAAAGATCTGACCAGAGAGAGGCAATGGTTAGCATTAAGAATTAATTGAAAATTTACAACTGATATGCATTCCTTTAAGGAACAAAAACCTCACATGAAAGGAGCTCCAACCGTGGCTAACAGGAGAAGTTCAAGATATTAATAGATGAAAGGGAGAGGCTGATAAGTTTGCCAAAAAGGGCAGTACAGCTGAGGATTTTGAAGACTTTAGAAGTTAGCAAAGGTGGACCAAGAAATTGATAATGTAGGCTTCGCAAAATCCCCCAGAAACTCGCATAGAACCCTAGGTGAAGTGGTTTGAAGTTAAAACCTCAGTTTTGGACATTTTGAAAGATCAGGGAAGAAAAAAACCTGAGGAAAATGACTTTTTGATTCTTACTGTTGGGAAAGACGCCTTTCACAGACACCGACAGGCTGCGGAGGGGCGTGGCCAGGCAGTGGACAGCTTTGGGTATTGGGGCCCAATCAAATCTCTGGGAATGTGTTTGCACTGCCTTCCTACCAAGCAGCAAAAGACAAACGCAAAGCCTCACACACATCGAAATATGAATAAACCAAGACCTCTTTTGAAATTCCCAGGCCCAAACAGGATACCAGAAGCCTGAATTTAATAAAACATTTAGTACCCCGATTTAGAACATCAAAAAACAATCAACCATGTATCCACAGGACAGACTTAAAAGCCCGCCAAAAACCCTAGGGCAATAGGGAAAAGATTTGGCGCGTAGATAAAGGCCTTGCCTAAATCGGAAGCTATCAGAGCTTGTTTAACACCAAGTTAAAGCCATCGAAACTGCAAGCCCGCGAAAACTAAGACAATGGAATAAACCGGCGTCATTTGAAATCTAAAGGAAACCGTTTTAGTCAGGGGTTTTGGGCGCAAAAAGGACAAAGGGGCTGAACAAGTATAATTGGGGGCCTAATATCCCAAGAAACTCTCTCTCTGGACTCCTTGACAAAGCTCGCACAGCTCTCTCTCTCTCTCAGCTCTGATCCAGGAAAGACACCACAAGCCACGAGGAGGAGGAGGGAAGAAAGCCAACAACTTCACAAACAGACCAACACACAAGAAGAAACCAGAGCGACTGCCTCAGTGACCATCGGACACCTCGCAGCTACAAGGGCCTTACGCAAACTTTTACTGAAAATACTTTAAACCATAACACTCAACTGTCAAGGATTCGTTTGGTGAGCATTAACCCTGATCTCCTGAAAACAAAACCTAGCTAGATAGTGGGATTTTTGGGAGGGATAAGGTTTTTTTTGCATATTGTCTTTCTCCCTCGCTTCTACCGTGTGTTCTCCAACCTGTGTTTAAGTATTAAGTGTGTTTTAAGTTTGTTACCTTTTTCTTCTAGTAAAGTCAAAATTCTTTCATGAGAACGTGTTTTCTTCTGCATCTTTGTTCACTACCCCTAAATAAGTCCAAAGTCTAGGAAACAGGGGCGTGGGAGCGATTCGAACCACTCACTGAGTCAGAGGTGAAGGCTGCCCCACTACCACCCTCTAAAATAACGAGAGGGAAAAAGGAATATGAGACTTGACTTTCGAGAGACATAAAATCAGACAAAAAAGCTTCTATTAGTATGTAAAAAGGCAAAGATTAGCGAAAGTAAACGTGGGTCCCTTGCAGGCTGAGACAGGAGAAATTATAATGGGGAATCAGGAAACGGGAAGAGAAATGAAACAAATACTTTGTGCCTGTCTTCACGGAAGAAGTTACCAATAACTATTCGGAAATAGTGGAGAACCAAGTCTCTAGCGAGAATGAGGAACTGAAAGAAAATAATATTCGTGAAAAAATAGTGCTGGACGAATTAATGGGACTGAAAGCCAATACATTCCCTCGAACTGATGGCCTGCATCCTAGGGTTTTGAAAGAGGTGGCTTTCGGAATAGTTGATGCATTGGTTGTCATTTTCCAAAAATCCACGAATTCTAGAACGGTTCCCGGTGGATTGTAAGGTAGCAAATGTAACCCCACTATTTAAGAAATCAGGGAGGGAGAAAATGGGCAACTACAGACGAATTAGCCTGACATCAGTATTAGGGAAAATGCTAGAATCTATTATTAAGCACGTGGCAACAGGGCACTTAGAAAATAATATTAGGATTGGACTACTTGACTATCCACATTGACTGCTCTTTATTGTATATCCAGTTTCTGGATGTTTTTCTATTGTATCTTTGAGTAAGGATTCCATTACATTTCCGACCCCCTGCAGACAGTGTGCAGAATGATCGGTGTTCGGTGCAGGACGTTCATTCTCAGTTCCCGGGAGGATAGTGTGTGATTGACAGCTGCAGATTGTTTGCAGAGAGAGAAGTGCAGGAAGATCTCTGACATTTTCCGGGAGGAGAGTGTGTGATTCACAGATGCGGAGTGTGTGCAGATAAACAAGTGCAGGAAGTTCTCAAACAGTTCCCGGGTGGATAGTTTGTGATTCACAGCTGCAAACTGGTAGAGGGAAAAGTGCAGCTGTTTCTCTGACATTCCAGGGAGCAGTCAGCTCAGTTTGTAACAACCCCAATGTCGAGGGCTCGATCGCCGTACAGAGCAATGCCTTTCTTTGGGGCGGGAAATTTCTTATTTTTGTTCTCAAATTAAAAATGGAATGCCTGCAGGGAAATTTACAAAACAGAGCCTGAAAACAGTATTTTTATTAATATTTTTATTAAAGCGCTTCAATAAACCATTTACATTAAATAAATTACATAGAAAGCTATATTAAAAGAAACTGATGATATCCTAAAATAAAGAATAATGTTTTGGCCTCAAGACAAACAAATAAGGCCAACCGCACGTTATACATATATAGGCGTCTGTCGGTGACACAAACATGGCCGTCTGTCGCTGCCACAAACAGGGCCGCCCTCTGTTGTCCTTTGCCCTGTTGTGGATGGCGCTGTCACAAGTTGTAATTGAAGCAAATAGCATGGACACATTCAAGGGGAATTTAGATAACTACATGGTCGATAAATGAATAGAAGGATATGTTGAAGCTGTTCACGAACAAAGGTGGGAGGAGCTTCGAGTGGAGCATAAACACGGGCATACACCTGATGGGCTGAATGGATTATTTCAGTGCTGGAAATACTTGGTAATACTTTATAGTACACTCTCCTCCGGGGAACGCTTAGAGAACTTTTGCACGTATCTCTCTGCAAACACAATTCATAAACTCTGTTCGGAATTGCAAAGAATTGGCAGGAAGTTGTTGTTGTTCTATCTGGTTGATAATCTGTGATAGCACATCGCACCCACTGGATTGACAGCTGCAGACAATCGGCAGAAATGCGTGCAGGCAGTTCCCTGACATTTTCCGGGCAGCGAATATGTGATTGACAGCTGCAGAGCTTATGCCGAGATAAATGGAGAGATGTTGAGGATGTTAGCTGGAGGTGTGGTATAGCTGAGATAATAAATGGATTGTGCAGGAGCTGAGGATGTTCGGTTCTGGTGGGGAGTAGCTGAGACTGGGGGTTTGTGGAATAGCTGAGAATGTACGGTGGGGTGGAGAGGTGAGGGTCGTTGGCAGTGGGGGAAATGAGGATTTTCGGTGGAGTGGTAAAGAGCTGAGGATGTTATGTGGGTTGTGGAAGCGCTTTGGATACTTGGTGGAGTTGGTGACGACCTGAGTAAATTAGAATGTTTGGGGCAATGATGAGGATATTAGGTGCGGGTATGGGAGGAGCTTTTCATGTTAGGTGGGAATGAGCAAGGATCTGTGCTTGGGCCTCGGCTATTCACAATCAACATCAATGATTTGGATGAGGGGACCAAATGTAATATATCCAAGTTTGCTGATGATACGAAGCTGGTTGGGAATGTAAGTTTTGAGCAGGTTGCAAGGAGTCTTCAAGGGGCTATAAACAGGCTAAGTGAGTGGGCAATAAAATGGCAATGGAATATCATGTGGTGAAATGTGAAGTTATCCACTTATATAGGAAAAATAGAAAAGCAGAATATTTTTTTAAATGTTGAGAGATTAGGAAATGTTGGTATTCAGATGGTTCTGGGTTTTCTTGTATATGAAGCACTGAAATTTAACATGCAGGTATTGCGTGCAATTAGGAAAGCAAATAATATGTTGGCCTTTATTGCAAGAGTTTTTGATATAAGAGTAAAGACGTCTTACTGCAATTAAATAAGGCCCTGGTGAGATCACATCTGGAGTATTGTGTACAGTTTTGGTCTCCTTACCTAAGGAAGGATAGACTTGTCATAGAGGGAGTGTAACGAAGGTTCACCAGACTGATTCCTGGGATGGGGAATTGTCCTATGAGAATAGATTGAGTAGACTAGACCTATATTATCTAGAGTTTAGAGGAATGAGAGGTGATCTCATGGAAACATACAAGATTTTTACAGGGCTTGACAGGGTAGATGCAGGGAGGATGATGCCCCTGGCTAGGGAGTCTAGAACCAGGTGTTCAGTCTCAGAATAAGGGGTCGGCTATTTGGGTCTGAGATGAAGAGACATTTCTTCACTCACAGGGTGATGATTTTTTGGAATAATCTACACAAGAGGGTTGTGGAGGCTCAGTCGTTGAGTATATTCAAGACAGAGATCGATGGATTTTTGAATATTAAGCGAATCAAGGGATATGGGGATAGTTCAGGAATGAGGTAGAAGATCAGCCATGATCTTAATGAATGACGGAGCAGGCTCGAATGGTCAAACGGCCTACTCCTGCTCCTATTTCTTATATTCCTATATTTGGTTTTGTGGAGAGGAGCTGAGGATTTTAGATGCATAAATAGATACAGAAAGTTACATAGAGAGGGTTGAGCAAACAGGACATCGGTTCTGTTAGTTTATAAAAATAATAACTTTACTCACTTCTTCGAAAAGCCGCAGTAAAAAGTGACAAGCAAGGAGATTAATGAGCAATAAATCTTCAGATTGTCTGATAACATTACCAAAACTCCCACAGCTATAAACGGCTGCATTTATTAATTAGTATTGCTTGTATTCAATAAGGCTGATGCTTCGCTTCAAATCTAAAAGGAACCTTTCTCGAAAGCACATCTCATAATAGACATTAGAAAACATGCAGTATGCGCTGTTCAGTGGCAAATGAACTTCAATGTAGATGAAAGCAGGGCGATGCACTTTGATAGGAAAATAGAAACATCATGAGGGTAGTGTGGTTGATGTTTTGTATATGGACTTTAAAAAGGTGTTTCAAAAAGAGACTTCGAACAGAATGTTCGTAAAAGTGTGGTCCATGGGGTTAAAGGGACAGGACAGAATGGGTACACAATTTGCTAAGTGACAGAAAGTAGAAAGTGGCGGTGACCGCTTGTTTTTCAGACAGGATGGAGGTATACAGTGTTGTACACCAGAGGTTGCTATTAGGAGTAATGAACTTTTTGATATATATTAATGAACTAGAGTTGGGTATACACATCATCATTTTATAGTTTGCAAATGAAACGAAACTCGGAAATGTAATACTCAATGAGGTGGGCAGTAACACACTTCAGTCGGACATAGACTTACTGGGAAAAATTAGAACATTAGAAATAGGAGCAGGAATAGACCATTTGGACCTTCGAGCCTGCTCCACCATTCAATAAGCTCATGGCAGATCCTCAGTTAAAAACACAATCATGGAGCTCCTTCTTACTGACCCTCTTTCCTCTATGTACAGTTATCATCTTACTCAGTTTAATGCTATATTTTGCATTTACAGAATACAATATCAGTGGAGCCTTAAACAGATACTAAATCTCCAGCAGCACATCTGGCTGGGTATTGATGCACATAAAATGTTCCTCAGACTGGATGGGCTGAGAGCTTCAGCCATGTCCCTGAGCTGATGCTGCGCTTCCCCGATCGAGTTTCTTTTCAAATCCAATACCTTCGTTTACAACATAACCCGAACTATGTTTCAAATGGGCAGACACATGGTAGATTAAATTTAACACAGAGAATTGTGAAGTGCTGCATTTTCGGAGGATGAATGTGGAAGGGGCCAGATGAACTAAAAGGTACAATTTTAAAGGGGGTGTTGATCAGAGAGACCTAGGAGTGTATGTACACAAATCTTTGAAGGTGGCATGACAAGTTGAGAAGGTTGTTAAAAAAAGCATATCTGATTGTTGGCTTTATTAACATATCAATAGAGTACTAAAGCAGGAATTCATGATAAAACTTTATAAAACAGTGGTTAGGCTTCAGCTGGTGGATTGCGTTGAATTCTGGGCACCACACTTTAGGTAAGATATCAAAGACTTGGAGCATGAGCAGAAGAGATTTACCAGAATGGTACCAGGGATCAGGGGCTTCAGTTATGTGGAGAGATTGAGAAGGTGGGGTTGTTGTTCATCGAACAGATACGTTTAAGAGGAGATTTGATAGAGGACTTCAAACTCTGAAATTGATTTGACAGAGTAAATAAGGAGCAACTGTTTCCAGTGGCAGATAGGTCGGTAACCAGAGGACACAGAATCAATGTGAAAGGTAAAAGAACCAGAGACGACATGAGGAGGCTTTTTTTACAGAGCGAGTTGTTGTGATCTTGAATGCACTGCCTGAAAGGTTGATGGAACCAGATAGAATTGCAACATTCAAAATGGATTTGGAAAGAATATTTGATGTAAAGCGTAACATACCAGGGAAAGAGCAGAGGAGTGGGATTAATTGGATGGCGCTACCAAAGAGCCGGCACAGGCACGATGGGCCGAATGCACTCCTTCTGCGCTGTATCATTCAATGATTCTATAATGACCTGCAACTTAGACAATAAGAAACTGAATGGCCAGAAGAGCAAAGGGATCTAGGGATACAGGCGAACAAATAAGTAAAATATGTATCACCGGTCAGCAACGCAATTAAAATGCTAGCAATGAACTGGGGTTTATTTCAAAGGCAGTAGATTTCAGAAGTCGTGAAGTTGGTAACTGATGGGTTGTGGTGTTCCACAAGGATCGGTACTGGGGCCACTCATGTTCACCACTTACATAATAATTTGGACTGGAGAATCGGGAGTGCAATTAAAATGTTTGTGGATGCCTCCAAAAAAGTGGGATGTAGATGACACGAAAAGTGGAGGAGTGGTAAATAGAGAGGAGGGAAGCCTCAGGCTACAAGACGATATAGACGGGTTGGTCAGATGGGCAGCACAGTTGCAAATGGAATTTAAACCTGAAAAGTGTGAGGTGATGCATTTTGGGAGGACTAACAAGGCAAGGGAATACACAATGAATGGTAGGACCTAGGAAGGACAGAGGATCAGAGGGGCCTTTGTATGCATGTACATAGATCCCTGAAGGCAGCAGGACAGGTAGATAAGGTGGTTAAATCTGCATATGGGATACTTGCATTCAACAGCCGAGTCATAGAATATAAGAGCAGGGCGGATATGATGGAGCTGTACAAAACGCTAGTTCGGCCACAGCTGGAATACTGTGTGCAGTTCTGTTCACCACACCGGAAGGATGTGATTGCATTGGAGAGGGTACAGAGGAGATTCACCTAGATGTTACCTGGGCTGCAGCGCTTCAGCTATGAAGAGAGACTGGACAGGCTGGGGTTGTTTTCCTTAGAGCAGAGAAGGCTGAGGTGGGACCTGATTGAGGTGTACAAAATTATGAGGTGCATAGACAGGGTAGATAGAAAGGAACTTTTCCCCTTAGTAGAGGGGTCAATAACCAGGGGGCATAGTTTCAAGCTAGGGGCAGGAGGTTTAGAGGGGTTTTGAGGGAAATCATTTTCACCCAGAGGGTGGTTGGAATCTGGAACTCACTGCCTGAAAGGGTGGTAGAGGCAGGAACCCTCACAACATTCAAGAAACATTTAGATGAGCATTTGAAACGCCATAGCCTACAAGGCTACGGACCAAGTGCTGGGAAATGGGATTAGAATAGACAGGGCTTGATGGCCGGCGCGGACACGATGGGACTCTTTCTGTGCTGTATAACTCTATGATTTTATGACAGTTAATACAGAGGAGGACTGCGACAGAGTACAATAAGATGTTAATGAAGTTGAAGAATGGGCTTGTAATTAGAAAAAGTACATCAATATTTGCAACAGCAATAAAAAACTGAATTTATATATCCTGTTTAATTTAGAGAAACCGCCCAAGTCGCTTCACAGGGTCGTTACCAAACACAATTTGACACCGAGCCACATAAGGAGATATCCGGAAAGATGACCAAAAGCTTGGTCAAATAGGAGTGTTTTAAGGAGCATCGTAAAAGGAGGAGAGAGATTTAGAGAGGCAGATAGGTTTACGGAGGTGATCCCTAGGGATCTAGGGCTGCAAGCACATTCGCCAATGGTGGAGCAGTTAAAATCGGGGATGTACAAGATGCCGGATTTGGAGGAGGTCTGAGATCTCGGGGTGTGTAGCGCTGGTGGAGGTTACAGAGGCAGGGAGGCCATGTACACATTGGAAAACAAGGATGATAATTTTAAAATTGAGGCGTTGCCAGAACGGGTTTCAATGCAGGAGAGCGAGCACTGGCGTGATGAGGTATTGGGATTTGCTGCGATTTAGCATACGGGCAATAGAGTTTTGGATGAGCTGAAGTTCATGGAGGGAGTGAGATGGAAAGTTGGCCAGAAGAGCATTGGAGTTGGCAATTCTAGAGTTTGCAAAGTCATTGATGAATGTTTGAGCAGCAGATGATCTGAGGCAGGGGCGGATTCATGCGATTTCACTGAGGTGGATCGAGGCAATCCTGGTGATGGAGTGGATATGTGATCGGAAAATCATCCCGCGGTCAAATACCGTACCAAGGTTGCGAACGGTCTGGTTCATCCTTTGACAGATTTCAAGGAGAACGATGCAGTCGGAGGCTAGGCAACGGAGGATCTGTGGATACCAATGGTTCTGGTCTTGCAAATATTTAGCTGGACGGCACCAGAACTGAGAGTTTACAGCTATCGGGAAAGGTTGAACAGGTTGGGCCTTTTTGCTTTAGAAGAGAATTGAATTTAAGGAGGCTTGATAGAGGTTTTGAAAATTATAAATGTTTTGAACAGAGTCGATGTGGAGAGAATGTTTGCACTTGTGGTAGGATCCAAAAATAGGTGCCATAAATACAAGATAGTTATTAATAAATCCAATAGGGAAATAAGGAGCAATGTCTTTACTCAGAGAGTGTATACAACGTAGAAGTCACGACCACAGGAAGTGTTTGAGGCAAATAGCTTAAAGGCTATCAAAGGGAAATTAGACGAGTGCATGAGAGAAAAGGGAATAGAAAGAAATGCTGAGAGGTTGAGATGAGGTAAATGCAATGGGAAGAGACTCGTGTGAAGCATAAACACCAGCACAGACTAGTTGGGCCTTATGTTTTTTTTTGCTGTATATTCTATGTAATGTAATCCTCTGAACTGCAGCTCGGCTCTGTCTGCCTACCTATTGACGGGGCTCTTACACTGGAAGCTGCAAATGAATTGCTGCACTCAATAGCTTAAGTGAATCTTTACAGAAGAGCTCAGAGTGAAAGCAGCAAACTAGTGGTCCTGTCCCGAAAGACAATGTGGGAACTGTCAGTCAGAAATAGTGCAGTGTCCTAAACACAGTGCTCGCCCCGCCGCTGGCTGTATCTTCAGATCACCAGCGATTGCTGGTGTAATTCAGTTGATGGGAGTCTGGTGCTGAATATTACATTCCTGGGCTGGAAACACTGGGAGCCGCCTCTGGGCTGCGCTCAGTTGTTCTGATTCTTCATTAATTGAATAATTGAGGTAACCGGATATTTCACCGCGCTCTTCAACTGCTCTCTGAACTTGGACTGGGTCACCCCATAAATAAATGTGTTTGTGCAGCAACTTATATTCTGCAACATTGCTCCGACTTGTTGAAGATTATACAAAGGCACGTTGTAATTATCTATTGCTGCAATGCTATAATATAAGAATTCTATAACAAATACCAACCACAGAAGTATGAAGCTGCCGGATATGGAGAAGAGTAAAATCACAGACTTCCTTCTACTCTCCATCTCTGGGTCACTGCGATTCTCTCCCTTGCTCTCACCCCTCAGTCCCTTACGGACTCGACTGGCCACTAAAATGTGTCTCACTGTCAGAGCGTTGAGCAACAAAATTAAAACGAATGGGAGCAATGGGTTTAAACCCTTATCCAACCAGCTAAATCCTACCCATCCGGGCTTAGTATAATAGCTTGGGATTGTGTAACAAAACCGGGGTACATTGTCGATTATCTTACCAGGTTCAAATATAAAGTAGAAGGGAATGCTTTTTAAACAGAGCAGAGTGCCGGTTGTTGCTAGAACCACAGCAGCAGTTTTCCCGGTGCAATAATTTGTTTTCAGCTTCTGACAACAAATGGCCACAAATCGATCAAAGGTGAAAGTGACGGTGAACCAGACAGAACAGTCTGTGGCTGCGCGAACCATGACCCCGATAACACTACACACAGGAGTGATGTCCAAGAAAGACTCTGGCAAATAATACAAATTGATCCGCCTCAGTATGACCTCGGTGATGATGACGAGTAGATCCGCCGCTGCCATGGCCACCAGGTAGCGAGTGGTGCAGGTGGAGAGCCCGCACTTTCCCCGGGATAGGATCACAATCGCCACTAAATTAACTGTAAATTAGAGAAGGCAAAGGAGACAGGATATTACTGATCAAACATTCCTCGTGTCTGAGCCCAGATAGTAAGGGCTGGATTTCTCCTCGATTCATGGAGGGAAGAGATTTGTCACCTGACACAAAGATTTCAAATTAGAACTTGTTAGTTCAATTAGAGTTAGTGACCCACACTCAATATAATTCTACAGTGCCAGATACTCCCAGTAATACATGGTCAATGGGGTCAGATGTTCTACTCCGGTTAGTGACCCTCACTCAATATAATTCTACAGTGACAGATACTCTCAGTAATACATGGCCAATGGGGTCAGATGTTCTACTCCGGTTAGTGACCCACACTCAGTACAATTCTACAGTGACTGATAATCCCAGTAATACATGGCCACTGGGGTCAGGTGTTCCACTCCGGTTAGTGACCCACACTCAGTACAATTCTACAGTGACTGATAATCCCAGTAATACATGGCCACTGGGGTCAGGTGTTCCACTCCGGTTAGTGACCCACACTCAGTACAATTCTACAGTGACAGATAATCCAGGTAATACATGGTCACTGTGGTCAAGTGTTCCACTCGGATTAGTGACCAACACTCAATATAATTCTACAGTGACAGACACTCCCAGTATTACATGGCCACTGGGGTCAGGTGTTCTACTCCGGTTAGTGACCCACACTCAGTACAATTCTACAGTGACTGATACTCCCAGTAATACATGGTCACTGGTGTCAGGTGTTCCACTCCGGGTAGTGACCCACACACAGTACAGTTCTACAGTGGCAGATACTCCCAGTAATAAATGGCCACTGGGGTCAGGTGTTCCACTCCGGTTAGTGACCCACACTCAGTACAGTTCTACAGTGACAGATACTCCCAGTAATACATGGTCACTGGGGTCAGTTGTTCCACTCCGGGTAGTGACCCACACACAGTACAGTTCTACAGTGACAGATACTCCCAGTAATAAATGGTCACTGGGGTCAGGTGTTCCACTCCGGGTAGTGACCCACACTCAGTACTGTTCTACAGTGACAGATACTCCCAGTAAAACATGGTCACGAGTGTCAGGTGTTGTACTTCAGTTAGTGACCCACACTCAGTACAGTTCTACTGTGAAAGACACTCCCAGTAAAACATGGTCACGAGGGTCAGGTGTTGTACTTCAGTTAGTGACCCACACTCAGTAAAGTTCTACTGTGAAAGACACTCCCAGTTATACATGGCTACGGGGGTCAGTTACACCACTCTTGTTAGGGACCCACAATCAGTAAAGTTATTTATTTACAGATACTCCCAGTAACTTGGTCACTGGGGTCCGTTTCACCACACTCAGTACAATTCTACAGTGATAGATACTCTCAGTAATACATGGCCACTGGGGTCAGGTGTTCCACTCCGGTTAGTGACTCACACTCAGTACAATTCTACAGTGAAAGACACTCCTGCTATTAAATGGTCACTGGGGTCAGGTGTGCCACTCCATTTAGTGACCCACACTCAGTACAGTTCTACAGCGACAGACACTCCCAGCAATACATGGCCACCGGGGTCAGGTGTTCCACTCAGGTTAGTGGCCAACACTCATTTCAGTTCTACAGTTGCAGACACTCCTACTAATATATGGTCACTGGGGTCAGTTAATTTCACTCCGCTAAGTGACCCACACTCAGTACAGTTCTACACTGAGAGATACACCAAGTAATACAGGGCCACTGTGGTGACGTGTTTCAATCCAGTATGTGACCAGCACTCAGTACAATTCTGGAGTGACAGATAAACCCAGTAATACATGGCGGCTGTGGTCAGGTCTTCCACTCCTGAAGGTGACCCACTCTCAGTACAATTCTGAGGTGACAGATACCCCCAGGAATACAAGGACACTGTGGGTAGTTGTTCCAAGCTGTTTAGTGACCCACACTTGGTACGATTCTACATTGACAGATGCTCCCCGCAATACATGGAAACTGTGGTCAGTTATTCCACTCTTGTTAGGGACCCACACTGAGTTCAGTTCTACAGTGACAGATACTCCCAGTAATACATGGCCACTGAGGTTAGTGAACCACACTCAATATAATTCTAGAGCGACAGAAATTCCCAGTAATACATGGCCACTGGGATGAGGTATTCCACTCCCGTTAGTGACCCACGCTCCGTACAGTTCTACAGTGACAGATACTCCCAGTAATACATGGCCACTGGGGTGAAGTGTTCCACTCCGGTTAGAGACCAACAGTCAGAACAATTCTAGAGTGACAGATAAATGCAGTAATATATGGCCACTGGAGTCAGGAGTTTCATTCCTGTTGGTGCCCCACTCTTAGTACAATTCTACAGTGCCAGCTACTCCCAGTAATACGTAACCACTTGCGTCAGGTGTTCCACTCTGTTTAGTGACCCACATTCAGTACAGTTCTACAGTGACAGATACTCCACGTTATACATGATCACTGGGGTCAGGTGTTCCACTCCACTTAGTGACACCCACTCAGTACAGTTCTGCAGTGACAGATACTCCCAATAATACATGGCAACAGCTGTCAGTTGTTTCACTCCTGTTAGTGACCAACACTCAATACAATTCTACATTGAAAGACACTCCCATTAATAACTGTACACTGGGGTCAGATGTTCCACTCTAGTTATTGACCCACACTCAGTACAGTTCTACAGTGAAAGACACTCCCAGTAATATATAATCACTGAGGTCATTTGTTCCACGCCAGTTAGTGACCCACACTCAGAACAGTTCTTCAGGGATAGTTACACACAGTAATACATGGCCACTGGGGTGAGGTGTTCCACTCCGGTTAATGACCCACACTCAGTAAAGTTCTACAGTAACAGATTCTCCCAGTTAAACATGGCCACTTGTGTCATGTGTCCCACTCCGGTTAGTGCCCCACACTCAATATAATTCTACAGTGCAGATCTGCCAGTAATACATGTCAAATGGGGTCAGATGTTCCACTCCGGTTAGTGACCCACACATTGTACATTTCAACAGTGACAGACACTCCCAGTAATACATGACCACTGGGGTCAGGTGTTCCACTCCAGTTAGTGACCTACACCCAGAACAGTTCTACAGTGAAAGATACTCCCAGTAATACATGGTCACTGGGGTCAGGTGTTCCACTCTGGTTAGTGCCCCACACTCAGTACAGTTCTTCAGTGACAGACATTCCCAGTAATATATAGCTACTGGCGTCAAGTGTTTTACTCCGGTTAGTGACCCACTTTCAGTACAGTTCTATAGCGACAGATATTCCCACTAATACATAGCCACTGGTGTCAATTGTCCCACTCCGTTTAGTGTCCAACACTCAGTAGAGTTCTACAGTGAAAGATAGTCCCAGTAATACTTGGTCACTGGAGTTATGTGTCCCATTCCGGCTCGGGACCCACACTCAGTTCAGTTCCACAGTGATGGACACTCCCAGTAATCGCTTCTCTCAAAGGTCTGCCCGCACTGAGGTCTGACTCAACATTACAAGATGTTCCATTGAAGGCAATAATTGCTAATACTTCGAGCTGTGAGTTACAAACAGAGATTTAGTTTATGTTGTGGCAATGGATTCAAACTGCAGAGTCATTCAGGACATTAAGGAAATGATAACACTGATCTGGTGCCTGTATAACGGGGACACTAGAAAAGCAGGTTACATTCTCAGTCACAGAGCAAAACCCGAGAGCAACTCACACACGGATTTACAAAACTTCATTCGTTTTAGCCACTTACCAGGAACTCCAATGACAGCAAGTATCAAGTAGTATAATTGCGTGACACGTTGTATTGGCAGATGCATTTTCTCTGTGAAGCGATGTCCCCCGTCGAGCTGCAAGCAATCCCTCTGAATTAAACACTAAGGTGATACATTCCCAGAGCCTTTCTTTTATACCCTGCGGGAACTCCACGGGGCATTGAGGTTGCAACATCGTTCAAAATAGTTCTTTTAAAAATTTGAACAAACAAATGACGACAGCCGAGTTAAGTCCCTTTTGCGATGGAATATATTTAGTGCTGAGTTTGTAATTGAAAGCCCCAAAGACTGGAGAATTCCGATCAAATTAATACCTAATGGGGATTGCTAGCTGTATTCTCCCAGCAATGGTGTTGTTGTGTCAAACAACATCCGGCCCATCTCTAGATCACATCTTGATCCAGTAATGCCCTTCACTCTGCTGTGGCCTTTCAGTAAATAAAATCAAAATGTTTGATTGCCCTTCCAGGGCTGCTCCTTCTGCACTCTGGGATGAGGGTGCTCTGTTTAACTGCAGCCATTCGCTTAATACTTAAAGTGGAGAACTTCTTTCGATGGGTTCTCAAACTAATACATCCCTTCAAATCAATGCATCCCCTCAAACTCATGAAAATATTACATCTAATAATAATAACCAAACTAAAGCAGCACAGCAAACTAATACAGCATCTCAAAGTAATACCGGCCCTGAAACTAATGCAACACCTCAAACTATTACAGCCTCTCAAATTAATAAAGCTCTTCAAAATAAAACAGCCCCTCCATCTAACATAGCCCCTCAAACTAACACATCCCCTCAAACTAAAGAGCCCCTCAAACCAATACAGCCCCGAAACTAATACAGCGCTTGATACTAATACAGCAGCATAAATTCATACATATCCTCAAACTAACACAGCTCCTCAAACGAATACAAACTTTCAAACTAAAGCAGCACCTCAAACTAATACAGTCCCTCAATCTAGTATAGCAACTCAAACTAATATAGCCCCTCAAACTATACACCTCCTCAAACTAATACAGACCCTCAAACTAATACAGTACCTCAAAATAATACAGACCCTCAAACTAATACAGACCTCAAACTAATACAGTCCCTCAAACTAATACAGTACCTCAAACTAATACAGCCCCACAAACTAATACAGCACCTCAAACTAATACTGACCCTCAAATTAATACAGACCCTCAAACTAATACAGCACCTCAAACTAATACAGACCCGCAAACTAATAGATTCCCTCAAACTAGTACAGCACCACAACCTAATACAGAACCTCAATCTAATAGAGCCCCTCCAACTAATACAGTACCTCAAACTAATAGAGCCCCTCAAACTAATACAACACCTCAAACTAATAGAGCCCCTCAAACTAATACAGTAGCTCAAACTAATAGAGCCCCTCAAACTAATACAGTACCTCAAACTAATAGAGCCCCTCAAACTAATACAGTACCTCAAACTAATAGAGCCCCTCAAACTAATACAACAGCTCAAACTAATAGAGCCCCTCAAACTAATACACACCCTCAAACTAATACAGATCCTCAATCTAATAGAGCCCCTCAAACTAATACAGTACCTCAAACTAATAGAGCCCCTCAAACTAATACAGTACCTCAAACTAATAGAGCCCCCCAAACTAATACAGTACCTCAAACTAATAGAGCTCCTCAAACTAATACAGTACCTCAAACTAATAGAGCCCCTCAAACAAATACAGTACCTCAAACTAATAGAGCCCCTCAAACTAATAGAGCCCCTCAAACTAATACAGCCCCTCAAACTAATACAGTACCTCAAACTAATACAGATCCTCAAACTAATACAGACCCTCAAACTAATACAGCTCCTCAATCTAATACAGTCCCTCAAACTAGTACAGCACTTTAAACTAGTACAGCACCTCAAACTAATCCAGCCCCTCAAACTAATACAGCTCCTCAAACTAATACAGACCCTCAAACTAATACAGCACCTTAAACTGATACAGACACTCACACTAATACAGTCCCTCAAACTAATAGAGCCCCTCAAACTAATACAGACCCTCAAACCAATACATTCCCTCAAACTAATACAACTCTCAAACTAATGCTGCCTCTCAAACCATTACAGCCCCTCAAACTAGTACAGCCCCTCAAACTAATACTTCCGAACAAAATAATAGGGCTGCTCAAAATTTAAAAAGCAGTCGAAACATATTCAGCACCTCAAAATAATACCGCCTCTCAAACTAATACAGCCCCTCAAATTAATACAGACACTCAAACTGATACAGTACGTCAACGAATACAGCCCCTCGAACTAATACAGCACCTCAACCTAATAAAGTCCCTCCAGCTAATGCAGTTCCTCAAACTAATAGAGCCCCTCAAACTAATACAGCCCCTCAAACTAATTCAGTACCTCAAACTAATACAGACCCTCAAACTAGTACAGACCCTCAAACTAATACAGACTCTCAAAAAAATACAGTCCCTCAAACTAGTATAGCACCACAAACGAATACAGATCCTCAATCTAATAGAGCCCCTCAAGCTAATACATTACTTCATACTAATAGAGCACCTCAAACAAATACAGACCCTCAAACTAATACACCCCTCAAAATAATACAGACCCTCAACCTAATACAGACGCTCAAACTAATACAGTACCTCAAACTAATAGAGCCCCTCAAACTAATACAGTACCTCAATCTATCACATCCCCTCAAACTAATACATTACCTCAAACTAATAGAGCCCCTCAAACTAATACAGTACCTCAAACTAATACAGCCCCTCAAACTAATACATTACCTCAAACTAATAGAGCCCCTCAAACTAATACAGTACCTCAAACTAATAGAGCCCCTCAAACTAATACAGCACCTCAAACTAATACAGACCCTCAAACTAATACACCCCTCAAACTAACACAGGCCCTCAACCTAATACAGCCCCTCGAACTAATACAGCACCTCAACCTAATAAAGTCCCTCCAGCTAATGCAGTTCCTCAAACTAATAGAGCCCCTCAAACTAATACAGCCCCTCAAACTAATTCAGTACCTCAAACTAATACAGACCCTCAAACTAGTACAGACCCTCAAACTAATACAGACTCTCAAAAAATACAGTCCCTCAAACTAGTATAGCACCACAAACGAATACAGATCCTCAATCTAATAGAGCCCCTCAAGCTAATACATTACTTCATACTAATAGAGCACCTCAAACAAATACAGACCCTCAAACTAATACACCCCTCAAAATAATACAGACCCTCAACCTAATACAGACGCTCAAACTAATACAGTACCTCAAACTAATAGAGCCCCTCAAACTAATACAGTACCTCAATCTATCACATCCCCTCAAACTAATACATTACCTCAAACTAATAGAGCCCCTCAAACTAATACAGTACCTCAAACTAATACAGCCCCTCAAACTAATACATTACCTCAAACTAATAGAGCCCCTCAAACTAATACAGTACCTCAAACTAATAGAGCCCCTCAAACTAATACAGCACCTCAAACTAATACAGACCCTCAAACTAATACACCCCTCAAACTAACACAGGCCCTCAACCTAATACAGACCCTCAAACTAATACAGTACCTCAAACTAATACAGACCCTCAAACTAATACAGTACCTCTAAATAGTAGAGACCCTAAAACTAATACAGACCCTCAAACGAATACAGCTCCTCAAACTAATACAATCCCTCAAACTAATACAGGCCCTCGAACTAATACAGCACCTCAATCTAATCGAGCCCCTCAAACTAATACAGCCCCTCAAACTAATACAGCACTTCAAACTAATACAGACCCTCAAACTAATTCAGTCCCTCAAACTAGTACAGCACCACAAACTAATACAGATCCTCAATCTAATAGACCCCCTCAAACTAATACAGTACCTCAAACTAATAGAGCAACTCAAACTAATACAGAACCTCAAACTAATAGAGCCACTCAAACAAATACAGAACCTCAAACTAATAGAGCTTCACAAACTAATACAGTACCTCAATCTAATAGAGCTCCTCAAACTAATACAGTACCTCAAACTAATAGAGCCCTCAAACTTATACAGTACGTCAAACTAATAGAGCCCCTCAAACTAATACAGCCCCTCAACCTAATACAGTCCCTCCAGCTAATGCAGATCCTCAAACTAATAGAGCCCTCTGACTAATAAAGTAACTCAAACTAATAGAGCCCCTCAAACTAATACAGCCCCTCAAACTAATACAGTACCTCAAACTAATACAGACCCTCAAACTAATACAGCCCCTCAAACTAATACAGACCCTAAAACTAATACAGTCCCTCAAACTAGTATAGCACCACAAACTAATACAGATCCTCAATCTAATAGAGCCCCTCAAACTAATACATTACCTCAAACTAATAGAGCACCTCAAACTAATACAGACCCTCAAACTAAAACAAATCCTCAAACTAATACAGCACCTCAAACAAATACAGACCCTCAAACTAATACACCCCACAAACTAATACAGCCCCTCAACCTAATACAGACGCTCAAACTAATACAGTACCTCAAACTAATACAGCCCCTCAAACTAATGCAATACCTCAAACTAATAGAGCCCCTCAAACTAATACAGTACCTCAATCTAACACATCCCCTCAAACTAATACATTACCTCAAACTAATAGAGCCCCTCAAACTAATACAGTACCTCAATCTAACACATCCCCTCAAACTAATACATTACCTCAAACTAATAGAGCCCCTCAAACTAATACAGCACCTCAAACTAATAGAGACCGTCAAACTAATACATTACCTCAAACTAATACAGCCCCTCAAACTAATACATTACCTCACACTAATAGAGTCCCTCAAACTAATACAGCACCTCAAACTAATACAGCCCCTCAAACTAATACATTACCTCAAACTAATAGAGCCCCTCAAACTAATACAGTACCTCAATCTAACACATCCCCTCAAACTGATACATTACCTCAAACTAATAGAGCCCCTCAAACTAATACAGTACCTCAAACTAATACAGCCCCTCAAACTAATACATTACCTCAAACTAATAGGGCCCCTCAAACTAATACAGCACCTCAAACTAATACAGAACCTCAAATTAATACAGACACTCAAACTGATACAGTACCTCAACTAATACAGCCCCTCGAACTAATACAGCACCTCAACCAAATAAAGTCCCTCCAGCTAATGCAGTTCCTCAAACTAATAGAGCCCTCTAACTAATACAGTAACTCAAACTAGCACAGCACCTCAAACTAGTACAGCACCTCAAACTAATACACCGCTCAATCTAATACAGCTCCTCAAACTAATATAGACCTTTCAAACTTATACAGGCCCTCGAACTATTACAGCACCTCAATCTAATCGAGCCCCTCAAACTAATACAGACCCTCAAACAAATACAGCACTTCAAACTAATACAGACCCTCAAACTAATTCAGTCCCTCAAACTAGTACAGCACCACAAACTAATACAGATCCTCAATCTAATAGACCCCCTCAAACTAATACAGTACCTCAAACTAATAGAGCCCCTCAAACTAATACAGTACCTCAAACTAATAGAGCTTCTCAAACTAATACAGTACCTCAATCTAATAGAGCTCCTCAAACTAATACAGTACCTCAAACTAATAGAGCCCTCAAACTAATACAGTACGTCAAACTAATAGAGCCCCTCAAACTAATACAGTACCTCAAACTAATACAGACACTCAAACTGATACAGTACCTCAACTAATAGAGCCCCTCAAACTAATACAGCCCCTCAACCTAATGCAGTCCCTCCAGCTAATGCTGTTCCTCAAACTAATAGAGCCCTCTAACTAATACTGTAACTCAAACTAATAGAGCCCCTCAAACTAATACAGCCCCTCAAACTAATACAGTACCTCAAACTAATACAGACCCTCAAACTAATACAGACCCTCAAACTCAAACAGCCCCTCAATCTAATACAATCCCTCAAACTAGTATAGCACCTCAAACTAGTACAGCACCTCAAACTAATACAGCCCCTCAAACTAATACAGACCCTAAAACTAATACAGTCCCTCAAACTAGTATAGCACCACAAACTAATACAGATCCTCAATCTAATAGAGCCCCTCAAACTAATACAGTCCCTCAAACTAATAGAGCCCCTCAAACTAATACAGCACCTCAAACAAATACGGCCCCTCAAACTAATACATTACCTCAAACTAATAGAGCCCCTCAAACTAATACAGTACCTCAAACGAATAGAGCCCCTCAAACTAATACAGCACCTCAAACTAATACAGACCCTTAAACTAATAAACCCCTCAAACTAACACAGGCCCTCAACCTAATACAGACCCTCAAACTAATACAGTACCTCAAACTAATACAGACCCTCAAACTAATACAGTACCTTTAACTAATAGAGCCCCTAAAACTAATACAGACCCTCAAACGAATACAGCTCCTCAAACTAATACAATCCCTCAAACTAGCACAGCACCTCAAACTAGTAAAGCACATCAAACTAATACACCCCTCAAACTAATACAGCTCCTCAAACTAATACAGACCCTCAAACTAATACAGCCCCTCAAACTAATACGGCACCTCAATCTAATAGAGCCCCTCAAACTAATACAGCCCCTCAAACTAATACAGCACCTCAAACTAATACAGACCCTCAAACTAATTCAGTCCCTCAAACTAGTACTGCACCACAAACTAATACAGATCCTCAATCTAATAGAGCCCCTCAAACTAATACAGTACCTCAAACTAGTAGAGCACCTCAAACTAATACAGTACCTCAAACTAATAGAGCCCCTCAAACTAATACAGCACCTCAAACTAATACAGCCCCTCAAACTAATACAGACCCTCAAACTAATACAGCACCTTAAACTGATACAGACACTCACACTAATACAGCCCCTCAAACTAATAGAGCCCCTCAAACTAATACAGACCCTCAAACCAATACATTCCCTCAAACTAATACAACTCTCAAACTAATGCTGCCTCTCAAACCATTACAGCCCCTCAAACTAGTACAGCCCCTCAAACTAATACATCCGCACAAAATAATAGGGCTGCTCAAAACTAAAAAAGCAGTCGAAACATATTCAGCACCTCAAAATAATACCGCCTCTCAAACTAATACAGCCTCTCAAACTAATACAGCCCCTCAAATTAATACAGGCCCTCAAAATAATACAGCCAGTCAAACTGTAAAGTCCCACAATCTAATAGATCCGCTCAAACTAATAAAGCAGTCGAAACATATACAGACACTCAAACTAATAAAGCCCCTCAAGCTAATAAAGTATTCGAAACTAATACAGCAACACGGTGGCATAGTGGTTAGCACTGGTGCCTCACAGCGCCAGAGACCCGGGTTCGAATCTGACCTCGGGTGACTGTCTGTGTGGAGTTTGCACATTCTCCCCGTGTCTGCGTGGGTTTCCTCCGGGTGCTCCGGTTTCCTCCCACAGTCCAAAAATGTGTGGGTTAGGTTGATTTGGCTATGATAAATTGACCCTTAGAGTTAGGGGGGATTAAATATGTGGGGTTATGGGGATAGGATGGGATATGTTAGGGGGAATTAAATACTTGGGGTTACGGGGGTAGGGTGGGATATGTGTACTGTGGGGATTAAAGCAGGGACAGGGTACTGGATTTGGATGATCAGCCATGATCGTATTGAATGGCGGAGCAGGCTCGACGGGCCGAATGGCCTACTCCTGCTCCTAGATTCTATGTTTCTATGTTTCTATGTTAATCAAACTAATACAGCACGTTAAACTATTACAGACCCTCCAACTAATACAGCAACTCAAATTAATACAACATCTCCAACAAATAAAGCATCTGTAACTAATGCAGCCCCTGAACCTAATGCAGCACCTCAAACTAACACAGCTCCTCAAACTAATACACATTCTCAAAGTAATACAGCACCTCAAACTAATGCAGCCCCTCAAGCTAACACAGCCCCTCAAACTAATACAGCCCCTCAATCTAATACTGCTCTTCAAACTTATACAGGCACTCAAAACCAGAATAGTCCCTCAAACTAATGTAGCTCATCAAGCCAATACAGGCCTTCAAAGTAATACAGTTCGACACCGTCCAGGAAAAATCAATCCCGCTTGAGCGACACTCAATCCATCAGCTTAAAAATTATTTCCCTCCACCACCGGTGCACATGTTTTGCAATCTGTACCATCTACAAGATGCTCTACAAATAATGATAAATAAAAAAACGCTAATAACTTGGAACAAATGAGAACGTTTGATCTATGTTTTCAATCTAAAAAATTGTACTGGACAGTAAAGTTTCTCCAGGGCTCATGAATGAGATATGAATGGTAATTAAAGGGAAGTGATTGTAGGTGCAAGATTGAAACAGGATAATTACACTACTGAATGGGAATTTTAAAAGCTTTCCAGTGAAAGTCAGGAAAGAGTAGCTAAGAATAGCGAATTGACAGCTTTCTCTTGGAGATATTTGTGTACCTGCCTCTAATGAACCTTTTTAAGAAAACTGAATTTGATAGTCCGGTGACTATCCAAGACATCGGGACCATGCAGAGGAAGATGAACAAAGACATCCAGACAATCTTTTGATAAGATACCTGAAAGCACGAGAAAGGCACATGTGGCATGATATGGAGATACAGATATGAGTGTGCAAATGTGATTTGTTACGTATGAAGCAATTACCATCCGGGAATGTATGTTGAATGTGCACTGACGAACGGGTCTCAGACATGCTCAGTTACTTGACATCAGCAAGACATGAAATGGTTAATGTGGCTCAGGAGAGCGAGACAACTTTTAAAGTATTGACACGTTCTCCATCGAGAAACTATCTAATTGATGAAACAATCAGAATAGAGTTAAACACACTGGTACCTGTTAGAGGGATTACAAATTGAAGTTGAAGTTGAGAGTTACCTGGAATCCGGATTGGGACAATTGAGGGCGAATGGGAAATCATGTTGAGCAAGAAATATCCACAAGATGGATACGAGTAAAATAAAGATCTGGAGAGTCTTTTAAGTCCAAGGTTTGTTGGTTAGCTGTTAAACTGTAAAGTCGCTTGAAATGATTGTAAGACTGAATTTAACTGTGACTGTAATGATTGTCTTTTGTAGGTAACAGAGCGTGGGAAAAATAGATACGAATCTAGCATGAGGTTATTTTGGTGATGCCTCCTGTGTCACTACTACCGCAGCTACCTGCTTTATGGGTCTAACAAGACCTGTCCTATCAACCAACACGTTTTTAAGTATGAGCTGCACAATTATGTGGCACAATTCGGATACTACATTCCCCTGTTGTCTAAGGGTATCAGTGAGTCATAATGCGACTGAACTCCTCCCTAAAGCATTTTTATGTTCTGGAGGAAGACAACTCGAGAATAGATATTGAAATTGACAGCAGAGAGGACAACTCACACTGGTGGGATTTTGGGCTTAATACATCAGCACACACTAAGGTTCGTATTATTTCACACGCTCTGGTAGTTCTCCTACTTGTAATGATAGTGTATTTGATATATGTAACCTATGTAGTAAGATAAATAAGCCAATTGGGTACTCATGCCTATGACTAACCAGCACTAACAAATTAATTCAGCACACCGAAAGAGAAAATCGGAAGCGACGTAGAGGAGACCCCAGGCGGGGTAACATCAGGAAAGATAGAAGAAACAGAGGATACCCCAGGCGGGGCAGAATTGGAAAACCGGAACAGTGAAATTAATTTAATGATGATGAAAGTTGACCACATGGGTGGATGACATTTGGGACTGGGGACTAAAGATACAGATCCATCCATGGATCCGACTGGTTTCACATGTATTAGTCGTGGTGCAGTTAGTAATTGGCCTGACCTTGGTATGTATGACATGCAGGAAATGTAAACGGACTCGTGTGAAACAAATTGCAAAGCAAGTGGTTAAAATTGTTAATGCTTATACTGCTCCTACCCCAAGCATTACAGATGATGACTTTAACAACTTGTTGGAAAAATCAAGTGTCTGAATAATGAAGCAATTGTATAATGAATCAGGGAATGCCTAAATTAACTTTAATCATCTGATGCATACCTGGTGCCGAGACGGGTGGCCACCCCGACAGGATTCACACCAGACCATATGGAACAAATGTGCGGCCTACCTGGAATAGCCAATGGCCTAGTGGCGGGGGTGGGGGGGGGGGGGGGGTGGGGTGGGAAGTTTAGAACAAATTGGGAGCGGGGGGGTTACAGGTAAACCTTCATCATTCGTGCTATTTCATCCGGGAAAACCTATATGCGTTTCTGAAATATTATACACTCACTAGGTTATCACACTATTTAGCGTAGAGAGCACACTCCCCAACACCCTTCAAGAGTCCTTTCCGGGGGATTGGTAGGAGGGACTGAAGGATCCAGCTTATACACAAAAATTCTGGGATACTTGACTTTGCAGGTTTAGCTGACTGAAACACATACGCAGACAGCAAGGTGCCTCTTCTCTTATCAAACTTCGGAATGTGTGTGTATTAACAGCCTCAGTAGAGCCATTGTCAAAACACAGCCTGGCCTCCCAAAAGATAAGGGTGCAATTAACAACCAACACTGTTCCAGTCACTGAGGGCAAAAGCCACTACGGCCTTGAGCCATCCCGCTTGTTCGACAGTTAGGGATAGAAACACAGAAACATAGAATCTAGGAGCAGGAGTAGGCCATTCGGCCCATCTAGCCTGCTCCACCATTCAATACGATCATGGCTGATCATCCAAATCCAGTACCCTGTCCCTGCTTTAATCCCCACAGTACACATATCCCACCCTACCCCCGTAACCCCACGTATTTAATTCCCCCTAACATATCCCATCCTATCCCCATAACCCCACATATTTAATCCCCCCCTAACACTAAGGGTCAATTTATCATAGCCAAATCAACCAAACCCGCACATTTTTGGACTATATTTTGATTTCTCAAACTATAAACTATGCCTACAAAGGGGAAGAGATAACAGCAAGAATTTGGGGAGTAGGATGAGACAACCAACATCTGTGGCTGGCATGGTCAGGAGGTATCCGAGTTCAAGGGGAGGGCCCGACAGTTGAGTGACTAACCACATAACCAATAGAGAGTAACTGTAGTGACACTGTTTGTACATGTACGCCCCATTCTGTAGTAAGTGGGTGGTGCTTATAGAAATGTATAACTTGAATGAACCGTTACTTGTCCCTCAGAGAGTGCACCCCTAGCCTGAGGAAGCTGTGGCTCTCCCTTATGCACAAGCCTTTTGTTTGTTTTAATAAATTCTGAACTTTTCCTCAATTCCGTCTCCCTCTGAGGATTCTCCAAATTTGCATCTAACAGTTAGTTTAAGCGACCAGACCAAGGCCGCAGGTAAGTGTCAATGGGATCGAAGCACGAAAGAACAAGGAAGCAGTAACACTCAGGCCGCCTGTCCCGCCCCGCACTCTCGAATCTCGTACTGCCGGAGTGAGTGAGGCGGCGACAAGCAGCAACATTCAGGCCTCCTGTCCCGCTCCGCTCTCTTCAATCACCCGCTGCCGGAGTGAGTGAGGCGGCGACAACCAGCAACACTCAGGCCGCCTGTCCCGCCCCGCTCTCTCCAATCCCGCACTGCCGGAGTGAGTGAGGCGGCGACAAGCAGCAACACTCAGGCCGCCTGTCCCGCACCGCTCTCTCCAATCCCGCACTGCCGGAGTGAGTGAGGCTGCGACAAGCAGTAACACTCAGGCCGGCTGTCCCGCGCCGCTCTCTACAATTACCCGCTGCCGGAGTGAGTGAGGTGGCGACAAGCAGTAACATTCAGGCCGCCTGTCCCGCCCCGTTCTCTCTGATCACGCGCTGCCGGAGTGAGTGAATCGGCGACAAGCAGCCACATTCAGGCCGCCTGTCCCGCCCCGCTCTCTCCAATCACCCGTTGCCGGAGTGAGTGAGGCGGCGACAAGCAGCAACATACTGGCCGCCTGTCCCGCACCGCTCTCTCCAATCACCCGCTGCCAGAGGAAAGCAGCGAATGCCGCCTCAGTCAGCACGTTACTGCCCATGCCTGGCATTCAAGACCCAACTGAAGCACAGTTGTTCAGAGCTTTGCGTCTGTGGTGTGTAAAAGACAATGTTGAGGTTGATATTGTTCGAGTAATTTATTATTTGAAATCACTGAGTTTTGCAAGGGAGAAGTTTCATTAACACATTGCAATGAACAATTTACATTAATGAGACTACAAGAAGTGCTAAATTTAAAACAAAAACCTTTGTGTTGATATCCTCCAAATAAAGTAACGTTATAAGCTCTTCATACAAACATAGCCCTCATGATATCACACAAATATGGCCCACATGTTTCACACAGTCATGGCTCCAATGAAGTCACTCAAGCTTGACCCACAAAATGTCACACAAACATGGCCCACATGACGTCACACAAACACTTTGCTCTTTGCCCTGCCTTGAATTACGCCATAATCCTTCCCCACGTCACAGGGACCGCGATTGTCCGATTTTCAACATGGGCTCGGGATTAGGCCTCAGAGGTCGGCTCGAGCCCTGCGCTCAGGTTGTGCCTCCAAGGCTGTACAGCCTCTTGTGATGTCCCAAGCTGGCGAAATGCCCTCAGTATTTGCAAGTCTTCCTTTTCTGTCAGAATAAAAGATATGGTCGCCAAAGATGAGATAGTGGAAAAAGAAAATGATCCTTTCATGGCAGCTAATATTTTTCATTCAACATTCATTACTAATTCTTCAGAGCCCAACCCCATAGAAAGACCCAAGGTTCGGAGATCGGACTCCACCGAATTGGGGATGGGACAACCCCCGGGATTGGAAAAACCTCCTCGATCGGACAACCCACACTGGATCAAATACATTTTGGGATCAGAGATCTCCCCGCCGGTGTCGTGGTTCAGATTCAGCCCACAACGCCCACAATTGGACCACCCCTCCTGTCCAGCAAATTCCTCCCCCCGGAATCAGACACCACCCGGGGTCACGGATCGGACCTCCCCCCCCCCCCCCCCCGGTACCCGGGTCACACCCCCTCCTGTATATAAATTAATCAAAGAGGGGATAATACATTTGGTTCGGATGCATTGCATCCACGCATACTAACATAGATAAGGAAGAGATAACAGAGGTACTATTATATATTGGTAAAAAAGTCATTAAAAATGGAATAGTGCCAGAGGACTGGCGGACAGCCGAAGTTATTCCTGTATTTAAAACGGTAGATTGAAAAAGTCCAAGGCCGTGTAGGCCAGTTAACATAACTGTGGTGGGCGGAAATATAATGCAATCCTTACTCTAATATAATAGAATAAGACACCCAGAAACACAAAATATAAGAAAGAGTAGTCAGATCGCAATGCAAAATGGAAGGTTATGCTTGGACAACCTTTATAAATTCATTGAATATGTATCGGCAAATATAGATAAGGTTCATGCAGTTGATTATGATATTCTTTGAATTTCTAAAGCCCGTCGATAAGCTAGCTCATTGCAGACTCATGTCTAATCTCAGAGTAAGAGGAGCTAGGAGACAAGCAGCAGAAAGAATAGCAGGCTGGCTACAAAAACAGAGAACATGGAGTAGGTGATGAAGGGATTTACTCAGATTAGCGGAGGGTGAGAAGTGGTCTTTGATAAGGACTGGCGCTGGGACCACAGCAGTTGACCATTTACATAACCGATATGGACTCGGGAAGCAGAAGCAGAAATTCAAAATATTCAGACGAATCCAAATTGGGCGTAAGTTTAATACAGAGAAAGAATGCAACAAAATACCTGAAGCATTAATACATTTGCAGAATGGCGTCCAATGACAGCTAAATGTCAATGTAGCTAAGTGCGAGGTGCTGCATGTTATTATGAAGAATGAGATTCTGAAATATCCCTTGGAAAATAAGAGTCTGAATGGGGTAGAGGGCAATGGGTTTTCGGGCTACAGATTCACAAATCTTCTTCCACTCCGTATAGAGACCCACACTCAGTAAAATTCAACAGTGACAGAGACTCCCAGTAATAAATGGCCACGGGTGTCAGGTGTTCAACTCCGTATAGTGACCCACACTCAGTTATGTTCTACAGTGACAGATACTCCCAGTATTACATGGCCACTGGGGACAGGTGTTCCTCTCCGGTTAATGACCCACACTAAGTGCTGTTCTACAGGGACAGACACTCCCAATAATACATGGGCACGGGGTCAGGTGTTCAACTCCGTACAGTGACCCACACACTGTATCGAATGGTGGAGCAGGCTCGAGGGGCCGAATCGCCTACTCCTGCTCCTATCTTCTATGTTTCTATGTTTCTATGAGTTCAGGAGAACTTTCTAGATCAGTTTGCTTCCTGCACAATGAGGAAGAAGGCATTGCTGGATCTAGTCTTTGGGAATGAAATGGGTCAAGTGGAGAATGTCACACTGGGGGAGCATCTCGGGAATCGTGATCATAGTATCGTAAGGTTTAGATTAGTTATGGTGAAGTACATGGAACATTCTAGAGTAAAAATAGATAACTTAAAGATCGCCAACTTCAGCGAATTGAGGAGAGATTTGGCCCGGGTGAATAGGAGTCAAAGATTGGCAGACAAAATGTAATGAAGCAATGGGCGTTAGTTAAAGAGGAGATGGTTCAGTTACCATCGAGGTAATTCCTACAAGGTGGAAATGGAGGGCAAACAAAGCCAGAGCTCCGTGAATGGTAAAGGAGTTGAAGAGTAGGATGAAGCAGAAAAAGGGGGCGTATGACATATGTCATCTTGATAATACAAGGGAGAATCAGGCTGAAAAGAGAAAGTTCAGAGGGGAGTTGAAAAAGGAGATAAGATGGGCAAAGATACAGTACGAGAATAGATTAGCCGCTAACATAAAGAGGAATCCAAAGGTCTCCTATAGGCATATTAACAGTAAAAGGTTTGTCAGAGGGGCGGTGCGACCGATTACAGACCAAAATGACGATATATTGGTGAAGACGGAGGGCATGGCTGAGGAGTAAATTAATACATTCTGTCGGTGTTTACCAAGGAAGGGGACTTTGACAAAGCTATGGTAAACGAGGAGTTTGGTGGGATACTGGATGTGATAAAAAAACATAGATATCGACGAGGTTCTAGAAAGGCTGGTGGTAATTAACGTGGATCATCACCCGGTCCGGATGGGATGCAATCTAGGATGCTGAGGGAAGTAAGGGTAGAAATTGCGGAGGTTCTGGTCAATATATTACAAGTCTCCTCAACTACAGGGTGGTGCTGAGGACGGCAGGATTGCAAATTCTACACCCTTGTTCAAAAATGCTTAGAAGGAAAAACCTGGCAATTACCGACCAGTCAGTTTAATGTCGGTGGTACGGAAGCTTTTCGAAATAGTAATCCGGGTGAAAATTAACATCCACTTGGATTAGTCTGGACTAAGATCGGAGAGCAAGCACTGATTTTTGAAGGGAATATCATGTTTGCCTAACGAGATCGAATGTTTACTTGAATTAACAAAGAGGGTGGATGAGGGCAGAGCAGTTTGGATTGTCTATATGGACTTTGAAGCCCATTTGATAAATGGGGCAGTAGCAGCATGGATATAAAATTGGCTTATAGATACAAACAGAGAGTTGTGGTGTTTTTTTTGGACTGGAGTGAGTTGTACCGTGGTGTTCCCTGGGGTTCCGTGCAAAGTCTAATGCTACTTTGATAAACATTAATGATTGGACTTTTGGGTAAAGGGTACATTTTCGGGCAAATGTGCAGATGACACGAAACTTGGAAGTGCAGTAACCACTGAGACAGCTGGTAATAGACTTCAAGAGGAATTAGATAGGCTGGTGCAATGGGCGGGAACGTGGAGGATGAAATTCAACGCAGAAAGTTGTGAGGTGATACATTTTGGTCGGAAGAATGAGCAAGCACAGCACAAGCTAAATATTACAAATATAAATTGGATGCAAGAACAGAGAGACCAGGGGGATTTTGTGCACACGATTTTGAAGATGGCAGGAAAGGTTAACAAAGCAGTTAATAAAGCAGACAGGATCCTGGGCTTTACAAATAGAGGCACAGAGTACAAAATTCAGGAAGTTATGTTAAACCTACAAAAAACTCCAGTTCGGCCCCAGCTGGAATATTGTGTCCCATTCTGGTCACCCCTCTTTAATAAGGACGTGAAGCGTTTGCAGAGGGTACAGAAGAGATTTACCATGATGATTCGAGGGGTGAGGGATTGCAATTACGTGGATAGATTGAAGAAGCTGGGGTTACTCTCCTTTGAGCAGAGAGTAATAAAAAGAGATTTGATGGATGTGTTTAAAATCATTAATGATTTAGACAGAGTAAATAAAGAGAAACAGTTTCCAATATTTGAAGGGTCACTAACCAGAGGGCACAGATTTAAGGTGATTGGCAGAAGAACCAGAGGCGACATGAGCTAAAACATTTTCACATGGCGAGTGGTTAGGATTTGGAATTCACGGCCTGATAGAGTGGTTGGTACAGATTCAATTGTAGCATTCGAAAGGGAATTGAGTAAAAGCTTGAAGGGGAATAATTACAGGGATATGGGGAAGAGTGAGGGATCGGGAATAACAGGATGGCTCATCAAAAGAGTAGACGTAGCCTCGAGGGGCCGAATGGTCTCCATCTGTAAGAAATAAAGATTTTCATTTTTACAACGCCTGCCACGAAGCCCGAAAGCGATTCACAGCCAATCAAGTACATGTGAAGTGTAGTCACTGTTGTAATGTAGGAAATACAGCAGTCGATTTGCTCACAGCAAGCTCCCAGAGACAGCAATGTGCTAATGCCCAGATACACTGTTTTTTTGTATTTTAATTCATTCACGGGAGTGGGCGTCGCTGGCAAGGCCGGTAGTTATTGCCCATCCCTATTTGCCCTTGAGAAGGTGGTGGTGAGCTGCCTTATGAACCGCTGGAGTCGTTTGTTGAAGGTTCGCACACAGTGCTGACTTTGTCGTTGCGGTTTGGTACAACTGATTGTCTTGCTAGGCCATTTCAGGGGGCAGTTTAGAGACAACCACATTGCTGTGGGTGTTGAGTCACAAATAGGCCAGACCAGATAAGGACGGCAGATTTCATTCTCCAATGGACATTAGGTACCAGATGAATTTTTACGACAATCCGCTACTTTCATGGTGACCATTAATGATACTCGGTTTTATATTCCCGAATTATTTAATTTACTGAATTGAAACTCCGCAACTAATGAAGAGAGATTTGAACTCAAGTCTCCAGATTATTAGGCCAGGCCTCTGCATTACTAGAACAGTAACATAACCACTATGCTACCATTCCCGCGTTGATTGAGGGATACATATTGGCCAGAACACTGGGGATAACACTCCTGCTCCTCTTCAAAATAGTGACATGGGAATTTTTACTTCCACCTGAGAGAGCAGACGGGGTCTCAGCTTAACATCTCATCGGAAAGACGGCACCTCGGACAGTGCAGCGCTTGCTTTGTACTGCCGGCCTAGATTTCTGTGCTCAAGTCTCTGGGGTGGGACTGTGAAACCCACTACCTCCTGACTCAGATCCGAGAGTGCTACCCACTGAGCCACGGCTGACACTTCCATTGTGTTCAGAAAATTAAGGAGGTCATATATTACTTTGAAAATAAGAATCTAAATTGGACAGAATAGTTCAGACATCTGGGAGCACAAATACTTCTGTGAAGGATTAATCTATGATTCTACGATCACATAAAATTGCATGAAACATACAGCCAGAAAGAGGACACTTGGCCTAACAATTCATTCCAGCTTATATGACCACTCGAGCCTCCTCCCATTCTTTCTTATCGAACTCGATCAGCATAACCCTCTACTCGCTTCTCACTCAGGTGCTTATCTAGCCTCCCCTTAAATTCTTCTATTTTATTTTCCTCAACAACTCCCTCTTGCAGCGAGTTCCACATTCTCAACACTCGCTTGGTAAAGTAACTCCTTCTGAATTCCCGATTTGATTTCTTGGTAATTATCTTATATTTAAGGCCTCTAGTTTTGCTCTTCCCCACAAGTGGAAACACTCTCTCTGAATCTACGCTATCAAAAACGTTCATAATTTTAAAGACCTCAATTAGGTCACACCTCAACCTTCTCTTTTCAAGAGTAAAGAGACAAAGCCTGTTTTTCCTACCCTGATAGGTATAAGCTCGCATTTCTGGTACCATCCTTGTAAATCTTTTTTTTTCATCATTTCCAGTGCCTCTATATTTTTTTCGAATATGGCGAACAGAAGTATACATAATGCTCCGCGTGTGGTCTAACCAAGGTTCGATACAAGTTTCGCATAGCTTCTTTACTTTTCAATACCATCCCTCTAGTAATAAACACGAGCACGAGGTTTGCATTGTATGATTTATTAACCTGCGTCTCTACTTTAAGTGATTTGTACATTTAAACTCCCTAATCGCGTTGCTACAATATCCTCTTCAGATTCTTATTTTCCAAGTAATATGTGAACTCCTTATTTTTCTTAACAAAATTCAATACCTCACACTGATCTGTGCTGAAATATATTTGACAATTATGTACACATTTTGCAAGTTTGAGGTGCTGAATTAGTTTTGAGGAGCTTTGTTAGTTTGATGTGCTGAATTATACTGAGGTGCTGTATTACATTGATGTGCTGCATTTGTTTGAGATGCTGCATTAGTTTCAGATGCTGAATTAGTTTGAAGGGAAAAATTAGTTTGAGGCACTGAATTAGTTTGAAGTGCTGTTTTAGATTTATGGGCTGTGTTTCTTTGAGCAATACAGATGTACGGGTATTATTGCAGAGTGTTCCAATAGGAGGAATACAATAATTATTTATTGTGAAATTGCACAACCTTGTAAGAACAGTAATGACTGTTTAATTCTCAAGAACAGAGAATCAAACCCTGTAATTTAATCTGAAAATGAAAGTGCACCAATTAACTTAGTTAAACCAAAACAGAAATACCGCATACCAGGGACGAGATAGGAAGAAAACATTTGAAATTGGATTTTCAATTAACTCAGTATGGTGCAGAGCATCACGGAAGCAATGTGAGATGTACTGATGAGCCACATCTTGATAAAATAAACAACATACTGCAGCGTTAATTTTTAAAGTAGTTCCCGAATATTATCAAAATTGTCAAGTCTTTGGGGCTTTCACTACAAGAGGGACTCAAATCGGTTAACAAATATTTGTTCCAACAACAAGAACTAATTTAAACGATGTTTTTACCCAACTGTCCCAGTGGGCAAACTACAGTGTATAAATGGAAGTCTCTGGGAAAGTATTGCCTCAAAGATTAATTCAGAGAGGTTACCTGCAGCACGAAGGGGCAGATCGCTTCACACAGAAAATGTTGGCAACATTTTACAGCATCAGAAACATATATTACATCATCCTTGCAGTCATTGGTGTTCCAGGTGAGTGACTTTAATCAATTGAGCTTTGTCAGTCTCTCTGCTTTGGACTCAAAAAGTTTGGCTAATAGTTTGACCTGCTGTATTAGATTGAAGTTCTGTATTAGATTGAAGTGCTGTATTAGATTGAATTGCTGTATTAGATTGAATTGCTGTATTAGATTGAATTGCTGTATAAGATTGAAGTGCTGTATAAGATTGAAGTGCTGTATTAGATTGAATTGCTGTATTAGATTGAATTGCTGTATAAGATTGAAGTGCTGTATAAGATTGAAGCGCTGTATTAGATTGAAGTGCGGTATCAGATTGAAGTGCTGTATTAGATTGAATTGCTGTATTAGATTGAATTGCTCTTTTAGATTGAATTGCTGTATAAGATTGAAGTGCTGTATAAGATTGAAGCGCTTATTAGATTGAAGTGCGGTTTCAGATTGAAGTGCTGTATTAGATTGAAGTACTGTATTAGATTGAATTGCTGTATTAGATTGAAGTGCTGTATAAGATTGAAGTACTGTATTAGATTGAATTGCTGTATTAGATTGAATTGCTGCTTTAGAATGAAGTGCTGTATTAGATTGAAGTGCTGTATTAGATTGAAGTACTGTATTAGATTGAATTGCTGTATTAGATTGAAGTGCTGTATTAGATTGAATTGCTGTATTAGATTGAAGTACTGTATTAGATTGAAGTGCTGTATTAGATTGAAGTGCTGTATTAGATTGAAGTGTTGTATTAGATTGAATTGCTGTAATAGATTGAAGTGCTGTATTAGATTGAAATGCTGTATTAAATTGAATTGCTGTATTAGATTGAATTGCTGTTTTATATTGAAGTGCTGTACTAGATTGAAGTGCTGTATTAGATTGAATTGCTGTATTAGATTGAATTGCTATTTTAGATTGAATTGCTGTATAAGATTGAAGTGCTGTATAAGATTGAAGCGCTGTATTAGATTGAAGTGCGGTATCAGATTGAAGTGCTGTATTAGATTGAAGTACTGTATTAGATTGAATTGCTGTATGAGATTGAAGTGCTGTATTAGATTGAAGTACTGTATTAGACTGAAGTGTTGTATTAGATTGAAGTGCTGTATTAGACTGAAGTGCTGTATTAGATTGAATTGCTGTATTAGATTGAAGTACTGTATTTGATTGAAGTGCTGTATTAGATTGAAGTGCTGTATTAGATTGAAGTGTTGTATAAGATTGAAGTGCTATATTAGATTGAAGTGCTGTATCAGATTGAAGTGCTGTATTAGATTGAAGTACTGTATTAGATTGAATTGCTGTATTAGATTGAAGTGCTGTATTAGATTGAAGTGCTGTATTAGATTGAAATGCTGTATTAAATTGAATTGCTGTATTAGATTGAATTGCTGTATAAGATTGAAGTGCTGTATAAGATTGAAGCGCTGTATTAGATTGAAGTGCGGTATCAGATTGAAGTGCTGTATTAGATTGAAATACTGTATTAGATTGAATTGCTGTATGAGATTGAAGTGCTGTATGAGATTGAAGTACTGTATTAGATTGAAGTGCTGTATTAGATTGAAGTGCTGTATTAGATTTAATTGCTGTTTTACATTGAAGTGCTGTACTAGATTGTAGTGCTGTATTAGATTGATGTGCTGTATAGAAATTGAAGTACTGTATTAGATTGAAGTGCTGTATTAGATTGACGTGTTGTATTAGATTGAAGTTCTGTATTAGACTGAAGTGCTGTATTAGATTGAATTGCTGTATTAGATTGAAGTACTGTATTTGATTGAAGTGCTGTATTAGATTGAAGTGCTGTATTAGATTGAAGTGTTGTATAAGATTGAAGTGCTATATTAGATTGAAGTGCTGTATCAGATTGAAGTGCTGTATTAGATTGAAGTACTGTATTAGATTGAATTGCTGTATTAGATTGAAGTGCTGTATTAGATTGAAGTGCTGTATTAGATTGAAGTGCTGTATAAGATTGAAGTGCTGTAATAGATTGAATTGCTGTATTAGATTGAAATGCTGTATTAGGTTGAAGTGCTGTATTAGATTGAAGTGCTGTATTAGATTGAAGTGCTCTATTTGTTTTTAGTGCTCTTTTAGTTTGAATTGCTGTATTAGATTGAAGTGCTGTATTAGATTGAATTGCTGTATTAGATTGAAGTGCTGTATTCTATTGAAGTGCTGTATTAGATTGAAGTGCTGTATTATATTGAACTGCTGTATTAGATTGAAGTGCTGTTTTAGATTGAAGTGTTCTATTAGATTGAAATGCTGTATTATATTGAAGTGCTGTATTAGATTGAAGTGCTGTTTTAGATTGAAGTTTTCTATTAGATTGAAGTACTGTATTAGATTGAAGTGCTGTATTAGATTGAAGTGCTGTTTTAGATTGAATTGTTCTATTAGATTGAAGTACTGTATTAGATTGGAGTGCTTTATTAGATTGAGTTGCGGCAAAAAAAAGCAGATACAGAATTGACTATTTTGAAACAGACTCATTCTTCAATTTGAAGTATTTTATGACGAATTGTCCTCTAACCAAACCTTCGGAATAAAATGTCAATTTATTGATCTGTCGCAGCTGCAGTGATCTCTCTCTATTGTTGTGATTACTGGAGCTCTCTTTATTTAATTTCATATTCTACTATAGCGTGAATGTTTCAATCAATGAATGTGGTAGAGTGAAAATAAAAATGGTTTGATATTGGGCTATTCCTTATTAGGGCGTGTCACTAAAAAAGAAACAGAGCGTCCAACAAGTGATCATCGGGATTATCACTCGTCCAGTATTCGCATACTCTGTGCCCCGATAAACAGACAGGTTTACTAACAGGTAATAACCTGGGGTACCACTCGCAAAATATTCATCTACACTCTGTCGCCATTAACAAACTGACATACTGACAGATAATAATCAGGTGCACGAATGGTACATAATGCAGATACTCTGTGCGATCAAATAATGATCGTCTATTTATAGATCATTTGAACAATTAAGCTTTCGTTGTTTCCTCCAATTAAATATTGGGAAGATCGAAGCCATTGTTTCCGACACCGCCACAAACTCCGTACCCTAGCCAGCGACTGCATCCCTGCCTGAGACCGAACCAGACTGTACAAAACCTTGGTGTCATATTTGACCCTGAAGTGAGCTTCCGACCAGATATCCGTGGCATAACTAAGACCAGCTATTTCCACGTCTGTAACATCGCCCGTCTCTGCCCCTGCCTCAGCTCACCTGCTGCTGAAACCCTCATCCATGCCATTGTCAACTCAAGAGTTATCTGTTCCAACGCACTCCTGTCTGGCCTTCCACGATCTGCCCTACTTAAACTTGAGGTCATCCAAAACTCGGCTGCCCTGTACCGAACTCGCAACAAGTCCCGTTCACCCATCACTCCTCTGCTCGCTGAGCTACATTCGCTCCCGATTAAGCAACGTCTCGATTTTTAATTTATTTTATTTGTTTTCAAATCCCTCCATTGCCTCGCCCCTCCCTACCTCTGTCATCTCCTCCAGCCCCACAACTTCCAAGAGGATAACTAAATAATGAGCAGGGGCAATTAAAGACCAAACAAATGCTTGTGTGTGGAGTTGGAAGATGTGGGTATGGTTCTTAATGAATACTTTGCGTCTGTCTTCAAAAAAGAGGGGAACGACGCAGACATTGAAGATAACGAGAAGGAATGCGAAATATTAAATGATATAAACATAGTGAGAGAGGAAGTATTAAGGTGTTTAGCCTCTTTCAAAGTAGGTAAATCGCCAGGACTGAACAAATGTTTCTCAGACTGCTAAGAGAAGCAAGGGTGGAAAAAGCAGAAGCTCCGACCATCATTTATCGATCCTCTCTGGCTACAAGTGCAGTGCCGGAGGACTGGAGGACTGCTAACTGTTAACGTTGTACCGTTGCTAAAAAGAGAGAAAGGGATAGACCGAGTAATTACAAATCAGTCAGCCTAACCTCGGTGGTGTGCACATTGTGGGAAAGAATTCAGAGCGACAGTAGTAATCGTCATTTAGAAAGGCACGGATTAATCAATGACAGTTAGCATGAATTAATAAGGTAAGGTCTTTTGTTACAAATTAGATTGAAATTTTTGAGGAGGTAATACGGAGGGTTGATGGGGGTAGTGCGTTTGACAAGGTCCAACAGGGCAGATTGATCAGAAAAGTAAAAGCCCAACGGATCCAAGGGAAAGTGGCATGTTTGATCCAAAGATGTCTCAGTGACTGGAATAAAAACAACAATAACGTGTATTTATATAGGGCCTTTAACGTAGTAAAATTTCCCATGGCGCTTCACGGGAGAGTTATAAGACAAAGAAATTGACACGTTTTCTCCGCTGTCCTAGCATTGAACTCACGTATTTCTCACGAATCAATCCCATCTCCTGCAATGCTCTCTCCGAACTCATCTTGTTCCTGAGAACCACCCTCTGCTCCCCCGATCCTATTCCGATCAAGCGTAGTTGTTTTGAGGAGAGGGCTGATGACAGCAGATATGAAGGCGGGGACAGTACCTAAGGAGAGGGAACCGTTAACAATAACAGCGAACATGGGACCCAGGAAGGGAAGGTCACTTGTCAACAATTTGATCGGAATAGGATCGGGGTAGCAGAAGGTGGGTCACAGGAAGAAGATGAGATCGGAGTGAGCATTGCAGGAGATGGGATTGATTCGTGAGAAATACGTGAGTTCAATGCTAGGACAGCGAGGAAAACGTGGGGAAGTTTGTCCCGATGGGTTGGGGGAAAGGTAACTGAACGGATGGTCTCTGCCATTGCACAAAAAAGTCCATGAACTCCTCCGACTTTTTTGTTGGTGTTGCGGGTGAAGGAGCTGAAGGAGGGTGGTTTATGAAGACAGTTTGTGGTGGAGAAGAGAAGCTGCTAATTATCTTTGCCGTCCTGGATGATCTTTGGAAAGTGAGCAACTTTTGCGATAACGATTAGGACCCGATAACGCTTTAAGTGGTCCAGCCAGATCTGGTGATGGATATTTAAACCAATTGTTCCCCAAAGATGTTCAAATCTGCATCTCTTGGACTTATGGGAGGTGAGGGGTATACAAGGGGGAACGATTACGGTAAGAGAAGTAATAGTTCTAATGAGGACAAGTGCATTAACTTTAATGGAGAGTGTGTGATTTAGAAAATCAGTTGCCGCAGAAATGTCCTGGTGAGTGACAGTCCAAAGGCTGGATAGTTGGGAATCTGAAAGTGTAGCGGTAAGTGACTTGAGGGAGATATTTTTTCCTGAGGCAGACACAGAAAGAAGTGAGATTGGGAGGGGTAAGAGGAATATTGTTAAAGAGCGATCCAAGGAAATGATCAGAGATTGCTTTATTAGTGCTAATAACTATGGGAGTAGCGAGGCCATGTGATATGAGAAGATGGTGAGTGTGGCCGTGCAAGCGAGTAGGAGAGATTATACGGAGGGATAGGGTTAGGGACGAAAGGAGGGATGTAGACTCAGAGGAGAGAGAGCAAGAAGAGTTGAGATGGAGGTTGAAATCACTGTGGATCACAAGACCCCCAGTGCAGAGGCTGAGGGAGGAACGCAGAGAAGTAGCTCTGAGGAGAAAAAGATGCCAGAGTATTCAAGAGACACACAACATTGTGCGTTAGAGATAAGGGCTACAGCACCACCGCGACGCTTTCAGCGGGGCAAGCGGTGACAGTTATAGACAGGCGGTGAAGCTTCATTAAGGGGAAAGGTGTCCTCACCCCTCAGCCATGTCTCCGTCAAGTTCATGATATCAATGTGCTCGTCCACATTAAGCTCGTTGATGGCAAGGGCTTTATTCACAAGTGAACGTATATTTTGGAGGGAGATGGGGCGAGGGGCGATGATAGCCGAGTGAATGGCAGAGTCCACAGGGTCAGAGTTGGGATCGAAGTTAGGAGCGGGAAGGTGGTTGGCAAAATTATTCAGAGGCAGGTACAGAGGGTGGGAATTGCAGGGGCGAGAATAGGATGGGGCAATTGGGGTTGCTGCTCGGTAGGAGCGATAACCTCTTCTATGTTTGGTCTCCACAGTGTAGAGGAGGCCTTTGTTTAATTCTGAGGAAAGACAAAGGACCTAAAAAGTTAATTCTATTCCTCTCTCCACAGACGTTGAGATGATGCCTGAACTGTTTTGTGATTCCAGCATTTTCTGTTTACATTTGATATTTCAACACATGTCAGCCTCCCTGCTCTGGTCCAACGACCAGTAAACTCATGCTCCTCTGAAACTCACTGTGGATGGGATCTCACCTGCCAGACATCATGACGTCATAGCCCGGAGAGTTTTCCTCCATCCTCCCCCGCTGCTTCATTCAGTGAACCCCACTTCTAATTTACTGCTTGCTTTTCCTACACTCGCCATTCCTGCTGGAACTCCTCTCTCCCTTATTATGTTTCATTTGATTGTTTTTTGTTCATCCAGTGGCCAACCATTAGTAGATTTTTATATTATAATGACATAACTCTGCTATCACATGTAGTAAGGCCTAGTTCCATCCTGGAATGCTTCCAGAAAGTTTGAAGCTTTGAATTTCATATAAGTACCTCTCCATCGCCTCGAGAAGGCTTTAGGAATGGGACAGGAAGCCTCACCGGCTCTGGGATGGCAAGGACAAATCCTCCCAGATTGTCGCTTCTGATCTCTGTGCAATGACCCTGCCGCACAGTGCATGTTTATGGACTCGGGAGAGAACCATGGAATGTCGCTACACTCAAATAACAGTTTGTAGAATTCCCTGTCGAGACTTATCAGTAATTTTCTGTCTCATTTCCCTTCTCTCTCTTAGAGTTAACTTGATTGCGATTGTGATCCTGTCCAGAGCAAAGTGCGGGCTCTCCGAATGTATCACTCGCTACCTGCTGCGAATGGTGGTGACGGATCTACTGGTCATTATCAACGAGCTCATATTTTTTCGGATCTGTTCTTATCTTTACCCAGGATCTTTTCTGAAGATCACCCCTGTATGCAGTGTTATCGCTGTCCTGACTCGTGCATCCAGAGACAGTTCAGTCTGGTTAACAGTCACTTTCTCCTTTGATCGCTTTGTTGCTATTTGTTGCCAAAAGCTGAAAACAAAATATTGCACCAAGAAAAATGCGGCCGTGGTTATAGCAACAACCTGCATTCTGCTGAGTTTGAAAAGTACTGCTTGGTACTTTATATATGATCCTGAGGAGAACATCGACAATGTACCGTGGTTTTGTGTTGTAAAAGCAAGATATTATACTGAGCCCGAATGGATGGCATTTGACTGGTTTGATACGATTTTAACCACATTGCTCCAATTCGCTTTAATTTTGCTGCTCAACGCTTTGTCAATCAGACACATTTTAGTGGCCAGTCGGGTCCGTGAGGGACTGAGGGGTCAGAGAAAGACAGAGAATGGCAGTGACCCAGAGATGGAGAACAGAAGGATGTCCGTCATTTTACTCTGCACAATTTCCGGCAGCTTCCTCCTTTTGTGGTTGCCATATGTTACAGAATTCATATATTATAGCGTTGCAGAAACAAATTCCATGTATTACAATAATTCATTAATTATTTTTCTACAAGTCGGATATATGCTGCAGAATTTAAGTTCCTGCACAAACACATTTATTTACGTGGAGACTCATGCCAAGTTCAGAGAGCAGTTCAAGAACGCGTTAAATATCCGTTTATCCTGATGATTAAATTAATTAATAAAAAACAAATGAACTAATGCCAGAGGTGGTACAGAGGGTTTCCAGTTCACTAATCTAATATTAATCGCTAGATGTCCCTCTCCTGAATTACAGCAGTAATCGCTCGATATCTACATTTCATTCAGCGACAGTTTAGAAATTGGGTTTCAGGTCAGGTCTCTATTTTGATTGTCTGCTGCGCCATTTGTGTTTCACGTGCAGGGCAGCTATTTTGTTCACTTTCAGCTGAGCTCTTGTGTTCGTCATTTCAACCGTTTCATGCAACAATCTGTGTGTCTCATCCACAGTGATATCTGCTCAATAGGGAGACAGACAGGTCTGGGCTGCGTTTTACAGCACATGAGATACAGTTTAGAGATATTTTTTTAAAAGAATAAATCATCAGATTTATTTACGTATTGATGATAAGAAAATTCTCAAACTGTAGGAAATCCTTGAATATTAAATCATAAATATGACGATTTATTGAAATTAAGACTCTTTAATTGTCAATTGGCTCTTTCGAACGTTGGCTTTCTAAGAAACGTGTGAGCTTCTGTTTTTTTATATTGTTAGAACATAAAAACATAAGAAATAAAAGCAGGATTAAGCCATATGGCCCCACGAGTCTGCTGCGCCATTCAATAACATCATGGCTGATCAATTCCACTTTCCGTCACGAACTCCACATCCCCGAATTCCCCATGAGTCCAAAAATATATGTTTTTCAGCCTTGAATATACTCAAAGGCTCACATGCACAGCTCTCTGGTGCAGATTTTCCAAAGATTCAGGATCGTCTGATTCATGAAATTTCTCCACATCTCAGTCTTAAATGCCCGAAACCTTATACTGAACTAGGTCCCCCAGTTCTAGATTCTCCAGCCAGGGGAAAAAAACTCTCAGCATCTACCCTCTCAGTCCACTTCAGTTTCTTGTATGTTTCAAGGAGATCACCTCTCATTCTTCTAAACTCCAGAGCTAATAGCTCCATTCTACACAATCTCTCATCACAGGACAGCCCTCTCATCCCAGGAATCAATCTAGTGATAATTCGTTGCACGGCTTCCAGGGCAAGTATATCCTGCCTTCGATAAGGAGACCAAAACACTGTACTGTAAGAAATAATGTTGGATTCAAAAATCAGTATTAATTCTTAGAACAGTGATTAATAACATGCAGCCAGGAACAGATAGCGGAAATGCCAGCAATGTCGAATAACAAGCATGAAAAAACAAATAGACGTAATAAGGGAATTGTAAAATGCAAAACAACACACGGTGGTGTGATAACAGACACAAATGGAGGCCGAAAAACGATAAAATATCCTTAAAGAAACATAGCAAAAACATTCCTCAGAAGGTTAAGAGGTAGGCCTCGTCAGCCATTCAGAAAGGGACGGCGAGGGATGCCTTCCCGCTTCACAATTGGACAATAGGTTGGGAGATCAAATGATTGACACCAGGTGATTACCAGACAACCAAAATAACTGTAAATATGGACGACCGAGAGAGGAAATCAGGCAGTTAGGAGAGAAGTCTTCCCGAGGTGGCTGCGGCCTAACACCTTGGCCAAGTTTAGACTCTGAGGTGGCTGACTGTCTAACACCTCCAACAGCCCGAGAGATGACCCAACGGAAGTAACCGCTGCAGCAGATTGCAGGAAACCACCCAATCCGAGACCACCGTACTGCCTCCCCGTCCGTCCAGTCGTGCCATTCCGATTAGGGAGTCGTAGATCGCCCTCTACTGTCACGGGTTGTGTGTCTATTATACTCAGCTTAAAGCATATGTAATAATCTTATGGTGCTTTCAAAATGTAGCGCTTTAATAAAAGCCTTGCAACTCCTAAAACCCTTTGCGTAATCTGTTTTTGGCCTATGATCCTAATATTACAGTGATGTCAGAAGTGGGATCACGGAGTTAGTGATTTTAAGATTCCGGGGACCGGAGGGTCGCGGTCAAACGCACGTGATCGTTGCTTAGACTGAGAATAGTTTTGTTTTCTCTCTGAAAGAAGGGAGCGGTAAAGAACGTGTTGAAAGTTAGAACCAGAAATACAATGGCGTTGGCATATCAGCGGGAACAGTTGATAGATAGCCTGAAGGAGGTGAAGCATAAAGTGCAGGAGAGAGAGGGGGGAGATATAGAGGACAATTATCTAATTTGCAGGCTAACCAATCTGAAAACACTGCAAAGGAAGGGAAAAACAGGGATTTGGAAAGCCAGGGAAAGCTGCTGAGATGCCGATTTAAAAAGAGAAAAAAAGGAGAAGTTTAAAGCTTTATCGACATGGAAGTTATTAACGTCTGTGCCGAGACAAATAAAACACAAGATTTGGTGAGTGAAAGGGTCGTTAAATAATGCTGAAATTTCAGTTTGTGTGAAAGTGTGTGTTAAAGAGTGAAAGTTTTCCTGATTATGAATGTTTAAGAATTACAGTATTTATTTTGCCTGAAAGTCTGTCTATAAAACAAAAAGTCTTTGTTATGTGTGTTTAGCTCCACTCACTTCTCTGTGTTAAAAGCGTTTAAAACTTTTGTCTTGTCTTGGATTTTGGAAGTTTTAAGAATGTGCGAATAAGATTGTGCCCCAAGAGTTGGAACAAAACCTTTGAACTACAATTTAAGTTAAGCTGGTGTGTAAAAACTGAGAACAACAAATACTTTGTTTAACAAAAGATTAAGTTTCAGTCTCAGGTTTAATAACCTCACGTCTTTCTCAAGATTCAGTCACATCTCCAGCAATGCTCCCTCCGACATAATCTTGTTCCTGAGACCCACATTCTGCTCCCTCGATCCTATTCCGAACAAATTGTTTATCGGTAAACTTCCCTTCCTGGGACCCATGTTCACTGATATTGTTAAAGGTTACCTCTCTTTAGCTGTTGTCCCCACTGTCATATCTGCTGTCATCAGCCGTATCCTCAAAAAGCCTTTGCTTGATCCCTCTGTCCTTGCAAACTACCGCTCCAATCTCCAAACTCCCTGCCCCTTCAATGACATTGAATGTTTCATCACTTTCAAAATGACAGCTAAACTTTCCAGCAATTTCAGGCTTGAATCCTTCCAATCAGATTTCCGGCTCTACAAGTGTAACAGCCCTTATCAAAGTCACAAAAGCCATTCTTTCTGAGTGTGACCTTGATAATCTATCCCTCCTCATCCTTCTAGACCTATCAGCAAGCTTCGACACAGTGGGCCACACTGTCCTCCTCGAATGACTCTCCTCCGTCTACCAGCTGCATTGAACTTCCCTGGATTGCTTCATTCTTAACTATCTAATCGTAGTCAGAGAATCACCTGCAATGGCTTATCTTCCACTCCCACACTGTTACCTCTGGAGTCGCGCAAGCATCTATTCTTGGCCCACTTCTACTTCTCATCTACATGCTATTTCTTGACGATATCATCTGAAAACACAACATCAGGTACTATACCTATGTCGGCGACACTCAGCTCTACCTCACCACCACCTCTCTGGATCCGTCCACTCTCTCTGATTCGTCACAAATCTTGCCCGACATCCAGTATTGGATGAGCAGCAATTTTCTCCAACGAAATATTGGGAAGACTGAAGACTTTGGTCCCTGGTACAAACTCCCTGACAAACGTTTCCATCCCTGGCAAGTATCTTAGTCTAAGCCAGACAGTTCAACACCTTGGCCTTGTGTTTGACCCCGAGATGAGTTTCTGACCACATATCTGCACCATCACCAAGACAGCCTACTTCCACCTCCGTTATATCGCTCGACTCCGAACCTGCCTCAGATCATCTGCTGCTGAAACCCTCATCCATGGTTTTGTTACCTCCAGACTTGACTATTGCAATGTTCTCCTGGCTGGCCTTCCGCATTTTACCCTGCTAAAATTCTGCTGCCAGCAACTTAACTCGCTCCAAATCGCCTCTGTGCTCGCTGGCCTTCACTGTCTCCCGGGCCGAAAATGCCTCAATTTTAAAATCCTCATCGCTATTTTCAAATACATCAATAACCTCCCCCTCCCTATCTCTGTAACCTCCTCACGTCCTAAAAGCCTCCAAATTATCTGTGCTCATTCAATTGTGGCCTCTTGTGCATCGTCGATTTTAATCGCTCCACCATTGGAGGCTGTGCTTTAAGCTGCCTTCTCTCTAAACTCTGGAATTCCCTCCCTAAACATATCCGCCTCTCCACCTTTCGATCCTCTGTTAATATGCAGCTTAAAGCCTAAATCTTTGATCAAGCTTTTTGTAATCTACCTTGATATCTCCTGTGGCTCGGTGCCAAAATATCATGTTTTTATTGATATCGATCTTTGGACTGCAGGATTGCAAATTTTACACCCTTGTTCAAGAAATGGGAGAAGGAAAAAACTGGCTATTATAGACCAATCAGTTTAATGCCAGTGGTGGTGATGCTTTTAGAAGCAATAATCCGGGTGAAAATTAACAGAAACTTAGAAAAGTCTGGACTATTAAAGGAGAGCCAGCGCGGATTTGTTCAGGGCAAATCATGTTTGCCTAACCTGATTGAGTTTGTTGCTGAGTTAACAGAGAGGGGGGATGAGGGCAGTGCAGTTGGTATTGTGTATATGGACTTTGAAAAGGCGTTTGATAAAGGACCACATACCAGGCTTGGTTGCAAAATGGAAGCCCATGGGATAAAAGGGGCAGTAGCAGCATTGATATAAAATTGGCTTTTAGATAAAAACAGAGAGTTGTGCTGAGTCGCTGTCTTTCGGACTGGAGGTAGGTATACCGTGGTTTTCCCCGTGGTTCCGTACTAAGACCACTGCTGCTTTGATACACATTAATGATTGGAGTTGAGGGTAAAGGGCACATTTTCGAGATTTGCAGAAGAGATAAACTTTGAAGTGTAGTAACCAGTGAGGCGGCTGGTAATAGACTTCAAGAGGAGATAGACAGTCAATGGAATGGGCGGACATGTGGCAGATGTAATTCAACGCTGAAAGGTGTGAGGTGATACATTTTGTTAGGAAAAATGAGGCGAGACAGTACAAGCTAAATATTACAATTATAAATTGGGTGCAAGAACAAAGGTACCTGGGGGTGTTTGTGCACAAATTTTTTAAGGTGGCAGTAAAGGTTACCAAAGCAGTTAATAAAGCATAACGGATCCTGGGCTTTATAAATAGAGGCACAGAGTACAAAAGCCAGGAAGTTATGTTAAACCTGTTAAAAACACTAGTTCGGCCTCAGCTGGAGTTTTGTGTCCAATTCTGTTCACCACACTTTAAAAAGGACGTGAAGGCTTTGGAGAGGGTACAGAAGAGATTCACCAGAACGGTTCCAGGGATGATGGACTACAATTGCGTGGATAGATTGCAGAAGCTCGGGTTGTACACCTTGGTGCAGAGAGTGCTAAGAGGAGATTTGATGAAGGTGTTTAACATCATGAAGGGGTTCCATTGAGTAAATAAAGAGAAACTGTTTCCAGTGTATGAACGGTCAATGACCAGAGGGCACAGATTGAAGGTGATTGGCAGAAGAACCAGAGGCGACATGAGCTAAAACATTTTCACACAGCGAGTGGTTAGGATTTGGAATTCACTGCCTGATAGGGAGTTGGGTACAGATTCAATAGCAGCCTTTAAAAGGGAACTGGATAAATACCTGAAGGAGAATAATTGCAGGGATTTGGGGAAAGAGTGAGGGAGTGGGAATAACTGTATGGCTCATCGAAAGAGTAGACGTAGATCGATGGTTCGAATAGCCTCGTTCTGATCGAAAGACAGACTTTAATTTATATAGCGCCTTACACGACCTTCAGACATCCCAAAGAGATTCACAGGCAATCAAGTACTTTTGACGTGTAGTCACTGTTGTAATGTAGTAAATGCAGCAGTCCATTTGCACACAGCAAGCTCCCACAAGCAGCAATGTGATAATGATCAGATACACTGGTTTTTTTTAGCTTTTTTTATTATTCGTACACCGGATGTGGGCGTCGCTGGCAAGACCGGCATTTATTGCCCATCCCTAATTGCTCTTGAGAAGGTGGTGGTGAGCTGCCTTATGAACCGCTGCAGTCGGTTTGGTGAAGGTTCTCCCACAGTGCTGACTTTGTCGTAGCAGTTTGGTTAACTGAATGGCTCTCTAGGCCACTTCAGGGGGCAGTTAAAATCAAAAACATTGCTGTGCGTCTGTAGTCACATGTAGGCCAGACCAGGTAAGGACGGAAGATTTCCTTCCCTAAAGGACATTCTGAACCAGATGGGTTTTTACCAGATGATTCCCATTACTGATACTCGCTTTTATTTTTTCTAGATTTATTTAATGAGCTACCTTGCAATTCCCCAGCTGCCGTGGATAGATTTGGACTCATGTCTCCAGATTATCAGTCCAGGCCTCTGGATTACTAATCCAGTAACACAACAACAATGCTACCATTCCCGCATTGATTGGGGGTTAAACATTAGCCGGAACACCGGGGATAATTCCCCTGCTCTTGTTCAAAATAGCATTATGGGAACTTTTACATCCACCTGAGAGAGCAGACGGAGTCTCAGCTTAACGTCTCATCGGAAAGATGGCATCTCGAACAGTGCAGCACTCCCTTTGTACTGCCGGCCTAGAATCCTGTGCTCAAGTCTCTGGAGTTGAAGTGTGAACCCACAACCTCCTGACTCAGAATCGAGAGTGCTACCCACTGAGCAACGGCTGACACTTTCATGTTGTTAAGAAAATTAAGGAGATCCCATTTTACTTAGAAAATAAGAATGTAAATGGGATTAGAAAAGAAAAGAGATCAGGTTTACAAATTCTTCTGTTGTGGATTAATATATGATTCCATGATCACATAAAATTACATAGAACAAACAGCACAGAACCAGTCTTATCCAGCTTATATGCCCACTCGAGTCTCCTCCCATCCTTCCTCATAGAATTATATTAGAATAGCCCTCTATTCTCTTCTCCCTCATGTGTGTATCTAGCCTCCCATTAAATCTATCTAAATTATTTGCCTCAATCACTCCCTTTGCCGGCGGGTTCCACATTTTCACCACTCGCTGGGTAAAGTAGCTTCCTCTGAATTCCCTATTTGATTTCTTCGTGACTATCTTATACTAATGGCCTCTAGGTTTGCTCTTCCCCACAAGTGAAAACACTCTCTCTGTATCTACGCTCTCAAAACTTTTCATAATTTTAAAGACCTCACTCAGGTCACACCTCAACCTTCTCTTTTCAAGAGTAAAGAGACACAACCTGTTCATCCTATCCTGATAGGTATAAGCTCGTATTTCTGGGATCATCCTTGTAAATCTTTTTTTTTCATCCTTTCCAGTGCCTCTATATTATTGTTCTAATATTGCCATTAAAACTATACATAGTGCTCCACGTGTGGTCTAACCAAAGTTCGATACACGTTTAGCATAACTTCTTTACTTTTCAATACTACCCCTCTAGTCATAAACCTTAGCGCATGGTTTGCTTTTTATGATTTATTAACCTGTGTCTCCATTTTAGTGATTTGTGTATTCTACTCCCAGAAAGCTTTGCTCCGTGTTCCTATTTAGATTGTTATATTCCAAGTAAAATGTGACTTCCTCATTTTTCTTAACAAAGATGAAAAACCTCACACTTGTCTCTGTTGAAATTTATTTGACAATTATGTACCCATTCTGCAAGTTTGTGGCGCTGAATTTGATTGAGGAGTTGCATTAGATTGGAGGGCTGTATTAGATTAAACGATTGTGTTAGTTTCCGCTATAGAGATATTCGGGCGTTGTTGTGACGTGCTTCATTAGTAGAAATAGAATAATTATCTAATATGAAATTGCACAATCTGATAAGAAAAGGTGGGAGTGTTTCATTCTCCGGACCAGAGAATCGAACCCTGTAATTTATTCTGGAAAATATATTCCTCCAGTTAATGTAGTGAGACCAAAACATAAAAGCAGTATTTCAGGCAAGGTAGAGGAACACTAAAAGTTGAAACTGGATCATTGAATTAACACAGTCCGGTGCAGAGCATCACGGAAGCAATGTGAGATCTACTGATGAGCACCATCTTGAAAAAATAAAAAAACACATTGTTGTGCGAAGGCAGCGTCAAATTTTAAAGTAATTCACGAATATTTTCAAGATGGTCCAGTCTATCTCTATATCTGTGGGAGTGCAGTGATGATCGTTTCCGGCTCCTGTTGGTAACACGATAGTCTAACTCTATATCTTCGGGAGTGTAGTGATGAACATTCCCAGCTCCTGTCTGTTAACACGATAGGCTATTTCTATATCTGCGGGAGCGCCGTGATGGTAATTCCCAGCTCCTGTCTGTTAACACGACAGTCTAACTCTATATCTGTGGGAGTGCTGTGATGAACATTCCCAGCTCCTGTCTGTTAACAGGATAGTCTAACTCTATATCTCCGAGAGTGTAATGATGCTCATTCCCAGCTCCTGTCTGTTAACAGGACAGTCTAACTCTATATCTGTGGGAGTGCAGTGATGATCATTCCCAGCTCCTGTCTGTTAACAGGACAGTCTAACTCTATATCTGTGGGAGGGTAGTGATGATCATTCCACTTTGTTGAACAGAATCTCGTCTTTCTCCCATTGGAGCTCTCAGAACCAGCAGAGTTTACCTGCGGTTTCACTCCTGCGGCTGCAGCACCGTGGCGAGAACTCGATCATCAGAATTTTCACCCAAAAATGTCATTTTTAACCAAGTTCTATTCCTCTACCCGGAGCTCTACTTCCTACTGAATCACCGGGTTTTCCGGGAGTGCCGGATTGGGATGTCACATAGTTGCTTTGGGGCGGTTCCAATATTCTGTACCTCTCCCATTGACTCCCTCACATGCACTCCTATGATCGTCAATAAACACTCCGAAACCTGAGTTAAGATTCTGGCCCCGGCCAGGAAACAATAAATTCAACAATTCCACATCTGGCTTTCGAAATTCGGCACTTCCGGGAGCCCAGACTCTGCACAACCAAACCCAATGTGATATGGGCAGTCAATGAAACTGAATATCAGGCGCTGCGAATAACGGACGGCCGATCCGATACCGCCCATTTTTCGACACCGCCCGAGACGAATTTCTCGACCAAGGTTTAGTACCACGCGATGTAATAAGGGCCGAGAACTCCCGAACTCAAAGGGACACCGGAATGTAAATTTGTCATGATGAGGTTCCGTACAAAGATTAAGTTTATTGAAGTTAAGTAACGGTAACAATGTTAGTCTGATAACAGTAAGCAATTATACAACCTGACTACCGTGGATCGCAAACTGATCAGACTGCGACTCCAAGGTAGGCGATCTGGAATCCCCCGCCACGCCCCACTGACCACTCGCCCTATAATGATATACAATATGCCGGGGTCTAATTAGTACACTCTGGCCTTGTCCCTAACTGTATGATGTTCACCAGCTGTTACCAGTTAGTGTCAGGCTCCCGCAACAACAAGCTCAGTTAGTTCCCAAACAGTAACCCACGAGCTCAGCTAGTGTAACACAAGGACACATTAACTTGCTGTAAACAGGCAGGGCGAGATGACAAAATGGAAAACTTTCTTCTATCTCCTTCCTGTGGAGCCTCACAGAATGGTTGAGCAGCATTACTGACTTTCCATCGCTTGGAGTTGCGCACTTTCAATCTCACCATTCAGGCACGTGACTTTATTGTCCATCCCGTGACAATGTGACGGAATCGCGCACAAACATTGGCATTGGTGCCTGATTACACGCGCATATATATTATTATAATATTATACCAATATAAGAAGATTACATTTTGAGTCCTGTTGCCTTTTCATGTACGTTAGCTCGCTCGTTTAGCCGCCTTATCGCCCGTCTGATCCACCAGACTCAGGTGAGTAAAATCCCACCAGCGCGATCTGGCCAGTGATCAGAGATTCGGACAGTCGGCGATACCATGGCTGTTGATCAGCGGTATACACCATCTCCCACCATGAATGGTTCCCTATCTGTTGATTCTCCTGTTTGGTTCTGGTATTAGTTTGCTGCCTGTGGACCAGATGTTCATGGGACGTAGCAGTCCGATCCAGGACCGACTTTAAGTCAAAGTAGAGCGGGAGTATCGGATGCCCAAAGGTGACAGTCCTCCTATACTTGTTCCTTCTTAGTTCGACATTAGGAACATCTTACAGACCTTGAACTGGGAGGCAATGTGTAACCACACGCCTGGTCTTTGATGACATGATGTCCACATAACCAAGTATTCCCGTCTCACTCACATCCTGTAAGTCCTAAGGCTCCCCATTCCTTCTCCCCATTTTTCAAGTAGTGGAGAGGGTCTCTGATCTGTACAAGCGACCACCCTCGACTTGCCCAAAGGACTGTACTCAGAACAAGTGGAACCGGTTCTCCTTCTTTATCAACCAACCAACAGAGGAACACGGGTAGTATCTCTTGTATTGTTGCACGATCTCCTAAGCGGGTAGGCATTAACAAACTGTCCAGCCGGACAAGTATGGTGACGTGTTCCCATCCATCCGTCCGAGGCCCACTGGGGAACAGATTCTGGGAGGCGATGTTCACAGAGATCCCTCAAACTTTCACTAACTGCGTTTTCCCAATATGCCAGAGAGATAGCACATGCCACGGCATTTCTAATATTGTCAGTTATATTGTCCTGATTATGTTTAACAGTATTTAGCTTTCCCACGACTTCCTTGTCCTCATGTGTCAATTCCATAAATAAAAGGACGGCCTGGGGATGCTCTTTTATTTCTCGTCCTACCAACCAATTCTGCTGACTTAGAAAACTCTTCATTTGAACTTCTAGTGCCAATTGCCGAAGGAATTGGTTTTCCAAATCTATTCGGTTCACGCCCGGCCCGACCGCGGCTCCTCCTGCCAACCAGTTTCACGGGGACTTTTTCCATTCAGCAAGGCTATAACTGAACAGAACTCAGAGCGGGGGTCGTTCTCTTCAACCAATCTCTACGACTTTCGTCAAATGAAACCTTACAATTATAGGCCAGTCAGTTTAACGTCGATGGAGGGGAACTGTTTATAAACAATAAATCCTAAAAACATTACCAGCCAACTGGACAAGCATGGAAAAATAAAGGAGAATCAGCACGGATTTGTTAAAGGCAATTCGTGTTTTACTAACTTGGTTGAGTGTGTTGATCAGCTAACAGAGTGGGTGGATGATGGCAGTGCAGTTGATGTTGTGTTAGTGGACTTTCAAAAAGCGTTTGATGAATGCACCACATAATTGGCTTGTTAGCAAAATTGAAGGCAATGGGATTAAACGGGCATTAGCAGCATTGATACAAAATTGTCAAATGTATAGAAAACGGAGTGCTGTGGTGAATAGCTGCTTTTTTCGGACTGGAGGGAGGAATACATTGGTCTTCCACAGGATTCAGTACTGGGACCACTGCTGTTTATGATAAACATCAATGACTTAAAATTAGGGTTACAGGGCACAATTTCGAAATTTACAAATGACACGAAACTTTGAAGCGCAGTAAAAATGAGGATTAGAGAAATGAACTTCAAGAGGGTATAGTTAGGTTGGTGGAATGTGCGGTGACATGACAGATTAAATTCAACGCAGACAAGTGTGACGAGCTGCATTTTGGTTGGAAGATTGGGGAGAGACAATATCGGCTAAATGGCACAATTTTACATGTGGTGCAAGAACAGAGAGACCATGGGATTTTTGAACGTGGCAGGACAACTGAGTAAAGCAGTTAATAGAGCCTATGGGATCCTGGGCTGTATAAGTAGAGGCAGAGAGTACAAATGACAAGAAGTATGTTAAGCCTATATAAAAGTTTAGTTCGCACCCACCCCTTTCCCAGCTGGAGTATTGTGTCTAATTCTGAGCACCACAATTTAGGAAGGACATGAAGGCTTTCGGGAGGGTATAGAAGAGATTTACTGGAATAGTTCCAGTGATGAGGGATTATAGCTACGTGGAGAGACTGGAGAAGCTGGGATTGTTCTCCTTAGAGCACTGAAGGTTAAGTGGAGATTAGATACGATAGCAAAATACTGCAGATGCTGGAAATCCGAAATAACAACAGAAAACGCTGGAAAAACTCAGCAGGCCAGGCAGCATCCGTGGAGAGAGAAAGAGAGTTAACGTTTCAGGTTGATGACCTTTCATGGAGATTAGATACATGTGTTTAAAATCAGGAAGGGGTTAGATAGAGTGAACAAAGATAAACGGTTTCCAGTGGCTGAAGGGTCGATAACCAATGGGAACAGATTTAAGGTGATTGGCAAAAGAACCAGAAGCGACATGAGGAAAAAACTTTATTACACAACGTTTGGGTTGCATTTGGAATGCATTTCCTGATAAGGTGGTGGAATCAGATTCAATAGTAGCTTTCAAAATCGAATTGAATAAATACTTGAAGGAGAAAACATTGCAGGGATAATGGGAAAGATTGGAGCAATGCGACTAACTGAATTGCTATTGGAAAGAGCCGGCGCAGACTGGATGGACCGAACGGCCTCCTTCTATTCTGCACTATTCCAGGCTTCTATGTCGTCATTGACGCTGGGTTGTTACACATCAATTTCAAAGCGACCAGTTTGTACCTTTCTCCGTAAGGTGGTATTTGAATAGACACTAGCGAGATGTATTGGTGGAATAACATTCTTGAGAAACAGAGACAATTGCCTTCTAACACATGCCCAGCAATTTAGATTTACCAGATAATTTGTCAAATCAAGTTTCTGTTAGCGCAGAACCAATGAGGTAATTTTAACCTCCTGCCTCGGTAAGATTTCTGCAGATGCGGGTCTCACCTACAGCCGCCACTTCATACAGTTTCTGGGCCACGTGGAATAGGGTCCGTGTCTTCTGGTAAATGTCCTAATGATACAAAACATTGGGAACTCAGCTAATAACTGTAATGTTTGCCATTTTCAATATGAACTAGAAATCACGATAGCTGATCGAAAGTTGAATGCTAATCATCGAAAATTAAATTTAGTTTTTCACGCTGTTTCTTATTCCAAACAGAGTACTATATATTTCTGATTTACACCAATACTGAAAGATTTATATAACTATGATTGATAGAGAGTGTAATTAATAAATGCGAAAGAAAATTGTCAGATAATTGAGATAAAGTTGAGATTTGGTGAATAGTCAGACTTGTGGAGCTTCTGCTTATTGTTACAAAGATTGTGTGTCGCACTGACACATTATTTTATTCCGATTTTCTTATCAGTACTGTGAGCTGAAAGGATCAAAGATTCATGCCGAAATTTGATAAAAAATCGCAAAATCGCTACACGATTTAACCACACATTGCATTTCAAAGTTCCTTGAAGACTCACTATAACTAGATTTATAACATACTGCCGCATGGACAAGCCAATAGAAACAGGTGCACTGTTTCAAACACTACTTTGAGCAACATGGTGATAAGGGAATCTGCCTGCTCTATAGACGCAAATCTGTATTGAATAGAAATTTTAGTTTGTAGCTATAACTAAAGCCAAGAAAAGACTAGAAAACTTATCATTTTTAATATTTTCCAGAATATTACATAGAACATAAGATTTAGAAGCAAAAGTAGGCCATACGGCCCCTCGAGCCTTCTCCGCCATTAACTTAGATCATTGGTTGATCTTAGACTTCAATTCCACTATCCCCAACTGATCCCATATCCCTTGATTCCCCTAGAGTCCAACAATTAATCTATCTCAGCCTTAAACATATTTAACGATTCAGCATCCATATCGAAAGATTCACGACCCTCTGAGTGAAGAAATTCCTCCTCATCTCAATCTTAAATGGCCGACCCCTTATCCCGAGATTATGCTCCTTATTTCTAGAATCGCCAGGAAACAGCAACAACAACGTGTATGTATATAGCGCCTTTAACTTAGTAACATGTCCCAAGGCGCTTTACATGACTGTTAGAAAACAAAATGTGACGCACAGCCACATAAGGAGAAATTAGGGCAGATGACCAAATGTTTGGTCAATGAACTAGGTTTTAAGGACCGTCTTAAATGAAGAACGACAGGTAGAGAGGCGGAGAGATTTAGGGAGGGAATTCCAGAGCTTAGAGCCTAGGCAGTGGAAGGCACGGACACCAATGGTTGAGCGATTATAATCAGGGATGCTCAAGAGGGCAGAATTAGAGGAGCAGAGATAGCTCGTGGGGTTGTGGGGCTGGAGGAGATAACAGGTATCGGAAGGGACAAGGCCATGGAGGGATTTTAAAACAAGGATAAGAATTTAATATTTTCAGACAGGCGAAACAACCTCTCAGGTTATACCCTGTCAATGCCCCTCAGAATCTTATATGTTTCAATGGAATTTTCTTTCATTCTTCTAAACTCCAGCGAGTATAGGCCCAGTCTACTCAATCTCTCCTCATAGGACAATCTTCTCTTCCCAGGGGTCAGTCTAGTGAATCTGTCATAAGTTCTCGAGTCAGCCCGTTCTCTGATAACTCAACAGTGCCCTGCTCCGTTTACTACTCCATACATAAAGAAGCAACCTGTGACAGGCTAATTCAGGACCAGGACATTTTCCAGGCCTAACAAGAGGCAGGTAACGTTTGTGCTGTGTCAGTGCCGGGAAATTACCAACTCTAACAGGAAAAGTTGCAATCTCCCTCCAACATTTCGCGGCAACCAAATCGCTTAGTGCCGCCCCATCAACACCACGGAGGTCACCATCGACAAGATGATTAACGGGGACAGCCTTTTCAAAACTACAGATGAAGAGTTCTCCACGATAAGTTCTCTCTTTCTGACCGCTGAAAGCCTCTCCACCAGCTTCAGGTCTCATGTTAAGAATGTGATGAAGTAATCAGCAATTGTCTTAAGGATATACCCACCACACTACTCATAAAGCTCGGCGTCATACCAGACAAAACAGTCCGCTTGATTGTAAGTCTGTAATATCCACCCCGTCCACCAGCAGTGCACTATTGCTGTAGTCTGCACTATCCACAGCATCTCACGAAGCTAAATTAGCATCGCCTCACATATCTACACTGTCTACCACTGATAAGGATTAGAGCAGTGAAGTTGTGAGATACCCGCTGCTCCAATAACCCCTGCAAGTCACTGCCGATCTTAACTTAGGCACATGGCATGGTCCCCTCATCGTTGTTGAGTGAAAATCCTGCAATTGCCTTGTTAGCACAATCCGAGTAGCGTCATCGCCACAAGGATTGCAACGATTCGAAAAGCCCAACCAGGACCTATGTGGGGCAGCGGGGGACGACAGATCAAAACAAGCGGGTCGAGTGATAAACAATGGACCATTTTAACATGTAGATTTCTGAGCAAAAATACATTTATATTGAAGAGTAACATTAGGCGGCTGCAAGCCTGGTATTGTCGGTACCATTTTCCCAATCCGTAACTGCATTCGGTGAAGATAATATGAGGTGGACTCTGTAGTTTATGGGGGATTATGCGCACACTTAGTGTGACGCTGGAGTAATTTGAATAGTTTTGAAGTGTCCTTTGTGGTGAATGGGGAGTCAGACATGAAACAAGATGTAGAGGGAAGCAAGGAAGATAATCAGGTATAGAGGAGATGGAAAAGGAAAGGCAGGGAGCATCAGATATAGAGCCGGAGAGCGAACGAATGCAGGGGCTAAATCAGGAACCGTGCAGGAGGAAAGGAAGGCAAAGGGGAGAATTAGGATTAAAACAGGTGGGGGAGGGAAGGAAACATCAGGAACAGAATAGGTGGAAAACCAGAGATGAAGAACTGGAAGGAGCGGCACGGAGAAGGAGGAAGGGGAATCAGACACAGAGGAACCTGGAGATATTTTATAAAGTTTATATTATTTATGTTAAAGGCAAATTAGAATTAGGGAATTGATGTAATTTTCAGAGTTTGTCAGTCTCATAATGAATTGAATTATCTCCTCCCTTTTTAAAAGAAATTAAATGTAAATTTACAGCACCACCAATAAAAGTTAACTGGCCAATGATACGGTTCGCTTGTTTACTGCACACATTTGCTGATTCAGTTCCAGTAAGTGAAACCTGGAGCCAGATACTCCTGGGTGTGAACAACCTAATCAGGGCCCACACTGTTACTCATTAACTGGAGATTATCTCCCGGATTTTATAATCGTTGCTTGCTTTGTTGCTAATAAATGACCAGCATTGGAAATTGACCTGTAACTAGTCATGTGACAGGAATTGGGAACTCCATGTCAATCCAGATCAGGTGAACATTGTAAAAAGCCTGATACCCAGATTAATACAGCCGGGATACTAATGAAGTACATTTACACAGAGTTAGAATCGGGTCAAAGAAACAGCTAATGATCGAAAGGGAAGGTAATTGCAAAACATTAACGTGTTAACACAGAAAGTTCACTGTGCCCTTTCCTCTGATGTTTGATCACAATAAACTAACAGTGATCTTTGTCCCTTGCTATCTCTGCCCTTTTATACCTCGATAATAGAGAGGATTTATGTTGAGTCATCAAATCGAATTGAGACACGAAAGTGATTCCGGCTACAGAACGCAGTCTCTCCGCGGGGTCTCCGGAACCGCAGATGGAGGAGCTGGGGGGTGGGCGGGGGGAAGACGTAGTCACAATTAATATTAATAACTTTGGTTAAAAGATCAGTATTTCATCAGAACAATTCAATTCGAATAAACCCGTGTGTGATTCAGATCGAGCCCTGCACCAGAGAACAGGGCGGGGAGCGATTGCACTGATCAGGCTGAAGGTCGGGTTTATGACTGTGATGTGGAACTGATCTTTACTCAGGGTGTGTTCGTTAACCTGCAGAATACACTGAGCTAACTTACCCGGACACTCTGGAACCAGAATAAGGAGCCGCAGCACAAGGTAAGTTGCCGGGGCTAGGAGCTTTAAACTATGCGGATAGATTGCATAGACGAAGCTTTTATTCGCTTGATTATACAAGATTAAGGGGTGATCTAATTGAGGTGTCTAAGATGATCAAAGGAATTGCTAGGATAGAAAGAATTAAACTATTTCCTTTGGTGGACTAGTCCAGAAAACGGGGGCATAACCTTAAACGCAGAGCGAGCCCGTTCAGGGGTGATGTTAGAAAGCATTTCTTCAGACACAATGTAGTGGAAATCTGGAACACTCGCCCTCAAAACGCTGTTGAGGTTCGGTCAGTTGAAAATAAAAAAATCGTCATTGATAGATTTATGTTAGACAATGGTATTTAGGGTTATGGAACCAGGGCGGGGAGTTGGAGTAAAGATTCAGCTCAGCCATGATCGAATTGAATGGAGTGAAGAGTGAATGAATGGCCTACACCTGTTCCTATGTTCCTATATTCCTATTCCTCTATTTATAAAGCCAATGGTCTCGTATACTTTTCTAAATGCTTATCGTCCTGTCCTGCCACCTTCAAAGATTTCTTTATGTGTACCCCAAAGTTTTTCTGTTCCTACAACCCCTTTAGAATTGTCTGCCCATTTCACCAGAGTGTCTATTTCCTCCTGAAGTCTTCTGCTATCCTCCTCACGATTTACGATTTTTCCGAGATTCGTGCCATCTACAAACTTCTCGGCCCAACCAGTCCATGCCGGCGGTTATGCTCCACTCCAGCCTCCTCCTGTCTTCACTGATCTAAATCTATAAGGATAACCCTGTATTCCCTTCTCCCTCATATGGCTGTCTAGCCTCGCCTTAACTGCATCTATACTATTCACTTGGTAGCGAGTTCCATATTCTCCAATCTTTGGGTAAAGAAGTATCTTCTTAATTCTCTATTGAATTTCTTGGTGACTATCTTATATTGATTGCCTGTAATTATGCTCTTCCCCACAAGTAGAAACACTCTCTCTGTATCCACTCTATCAAAACTTTTCATAATTTTAAAGACCTCCATTACGTCACCACTCAGCCTTCTTTTTTCCAGAGAAAAGAGACCCAGCATTTTAATAATTTCCTGATAGGTATACCCTTGCATTTCTGGTAAATATTCCTTGTAAATCTTCTCTGAACCCTCTCCAGTACTTCTATAATTTTTTTATATTATGGCAACTAGAACTGTACGCAGTACTCCAAGTGTGGTCTTTCCAAGGTTCGGTACAGTTTTAGCATAACTACCCTACTTCTCAATTCTAAACCTCTAGATGTAAAACCTAGTGCTTGGTTTGCTTTTTATGGTCATGCTAACCTGTGTCGCAACTTTTATTGATTTGTGCATTTATACTCCGAGATCCCTTTGTTCCTCTACCCCATCTAGACTCGCACCCTCCAAGTAATAAGTGACCTCCCTATTCTTCCTACCAAAATGTAGTACCTCGCATTTATCTTTGTTGAATTTATTTGCCAATTATACACCCATTCTGCAAGTTTATTCATGTCCTCCATGGAAAATGGAATATAATGTGGAGAAATCTGAAGTTATCCACTTTGGTAGGAAAAAAAAAGCAGAGAATTTTTTTAAATGGTGAGAAATTGGGAAATTTTGGAGTTCAGAGGGACCTGGGTGTCCTTGTATACGAATCACTGAAAGTTAACTTGCAGGTACAGCAAGATATTCGGAAAGCAAATGACAGGTTGGCCTTTATTACAATAGGATTTGAGTTTAAGAGTAAAGACGTCTTACGACAATTATATAGGGCCCTAGTGAGACCACATCTGGAGTATTGTGTACATTTCTGGTCTCCTTACCTAAGGAAGGATATACTTACCACAGAGGGAGTGAAACAAAGGTTCACCAGACTGGTCCCTGGGATGGGGGGATTGTCCTATGAGGAGAGATTGAGTTGACTAGGCCTATATTCTCTAGAGTTTAGAAGACTGAGAGGTGCTCTCATTGAAACATACAACATTATTACAGAGCTTGACAGGGTAAATGCAGGGAGGATGTTTCCCCTGGCTGGCGAGTCTAGTGTCAGGGGTCACAGTCTCAGAATAACGGTTCAGCCTGTTAGGACTGAGATGTGGAGACATTTCCTCACCCAGAAGCTGGTGAATCTCTACCCCAGATTACTGTGGAGGCTCAGTAGCTGAGTATATTCAAGACAGAGATCGATAGATTATGGAATTTTCAGGGAATCAAGGCATATGGGGATAGATCAGGAAAGTGACCATGAGGTAGATGATCAGTCATGATCGTATTAATTTCGAAGCAGAATCGAAGGGCAAAATGGCCGGTCCCTTCTCCTATTTCTTATGTTGTTATGTTCTCCTGTAATTTGTTGCAGTCCTCCTCAGTATTGACTTACCCCCAATTGGTGTCATCCTCAAATTTAGAACTCCAGCAAATCCAGAACAGATTAACATTAAAAAAGGTCTCATACCGAGATCAGTATAGCTGTGATCCGAATGTCTTTCATTCCCACAGAGTTAGAATCTGGACAAAGAAAGAGATAAAGTTCGAAAGTTAGATCTTTCCAAAAAAGCAAGGTGCTGACAAACTTCCCTCTGCTGTTTGATCCCAAGAAACTAATAGTGATCTTTGTCCCTTGCTATCAGTGCTCTTCCATATTCCGATAAGAAACAGGTTTTATGGTGAGCAATACACTCGAATTGAGGAATGGAATATGAATCGGGATACAGAACTCAGTTTTCTTATGAGGTCTTCCGAACCGAAGATGGAAGAGATGGGGGCAAATTTAATTGTTGTTAACAAACAAATAATTAATACAGTTGGGTAACAGATCAGTAATTCATCAGAACAATTCAAATTGAATGATTCTTTTATCGACCTGTGCTTCAGATCGAGCCCTGCACCAGAGCAGAGGGCGGGGGGTGGGGGGGGGGGGGGGTTTGTACTGATCAGGCTGAAGGGGGTGTTTATGACTGTGAAGTGGAACTGATCTTTACCCAGGGTGTGTTCATTAACCTGCAGTACACACAAAGCAAACTAACCCGGACTCTCTGGAACCAGAATCAGCAGCCCCAGGACAAGGTAAGGACCAGAAACATACTGAACACATTTATAATAAATCAGAGCAGGATTGGCCATTTGGCCTTTTGAGCCTGCTCCGCCACTCAATAAGATCATGGCAAGGATTTCAGATACGGAGCTGGGGGAGCTGTAAACAGACTGGGAGCGGGGGCACAGAGAAGCAGGAAGGGGATTGAGACACGGAGCAGTCCCAAGAGGTAGCCTGAACTTTTAATATTAATATTAAATACAAATACTATTTACCAAATCAATTTATTGTTCAGAGTTTCCCAGTCTCATCATAAATATAATCCGAAACTGTTAGAAGAAAGTTTAAAAGAAAATGTGCAATTACATCACGACCACTAAAAGTTAACAGGGCGGTGAAGCAGATTTTCACTTGTTTACCGCCCACATTGGCTGATTCAGTTCCAGTTACTGAAACCTGGAGCCTGAGACTGACTGGTGTGATCTCCTGATTAAGGCCCAGACTGTTACTCATTTACTAGAGGCTATTTGCTGGAGATTATAATGAGCGATCTTTGTCCCTTGGTATCTTTGCCCTTTTCGAGTCCGATAATAAAGAGGTTTTTTGGTGAATTATGAAATCGAATTGAGGATCTGAAACTGATTCCCGCTACAGGACACGGATTCACTGCGGGGTCTTCAGAGCCGCAGATGGAAGAGCTGTGGGGAAATGTATTCATTGTTACCACACAGAGGATTAATAACTGGTTAAAAGATCAGTAATTTATCACATCAATTCAAACTGAATGAGCCCGTGTGTGATTCAGATCGAGCCCTGCACCAGAGAACAGGGCGGGGAGAGATTGTACTGATCAGGCTGAAGGGGGTGTTTATAACTGTGAGCTGTAACTGATCTTTACCCAGGGTGTGTCCATTAACCTGCAGAACCCACAGCACTAACTTACCCGGACTCTCTGGAACCAGAATCAGGAGCCGCAGTACAAGGTAAGGACCCGGAACATACTGAGTCAAATTATTGCGTTTTATGATAGCGGAAATCGTCGTTTATTTTGTGCAGTAGTTCAAAGATAGAGACAAGTTAACATCACAAGAGTGGACAGGTAACAACGGATGTATTTTCAGAAATTAATATACTGGGAGTTGTGTGATTTAACAGAATAAAACTTCCAAATGCAATTTCACACGTTAAAATTCTGCATCTGTAAATATTATTCAATTACATTTATCATGTAAAACACGCTTAGGAACAAAGGGGTAAAAATTCAGTTGGTTGCGCCTCCCGTTAGCGCCTTAAGAGGGCGCTAATGTGGCGCAACGCCGCTAACGCCCGGGCGCAGCGATGTTTGCGCCGCTCGGGAATTTAACTAGACATTGTGCGGCGGCGCTAAACTTTACCGCTGCGACCACCTGCGCGCGCAGATTGTGACGTCATTCCATGGTGCAACGCCCTTGTGGCGCCCCGGAGCGGAAATTGAGTGGCGCCCCCTGCCTTACCGCCTGGCGCAACCAACGACCGGAAGACTGGAACGCTATCAATCGCTGTGGGGCTGGGGGGGGGGGCGCTATTTAAAGGGGGCCTCTTCCTGTCTTTTTCTGTGGTTGACATTTTTGCACCACTCGTTCTGAGAGAGAGAGAGAGATTCGGAGAGACAGAAAGAGAGACTTCTGCATTGAGTCAACGCTTTGTGAGGTAGTTTTGCCTACTGATCCTAACAGTTGCCCCCCCCCCCCCCGCTTTAAGAACTGGCCGGCGCCAGTGTGTCTGTGTTCCCTCGCTAACTGGCAGCAGCTGCACTGCGCTCACGCGCTGAGTTAGCGCCTCACTGCTCGGCCTTTGCGCCTTAAGACAGGTGTGCAGCGCCTGATTTAGCGCTCCACTCACCTCCCGGGGCGGTAAAAGTGAAGTTTCCAGTCAGTGGCGATAATTAGCGCCAGGCGCTAATATTTGCGTCCAGACGATATTTGCGCCCCAAATGGGGCGCGACCTAATTTTTCCCCCAAAGAGTCAGAGGTCGATGTCATGAAGCATAGAATCATTCAGCACAGAAGGCCCATCGAGCCTGTGCCAGAACATTAAAAGAGCCATCCAATTAGTCCCACTCCACTGCTCTCTCCCCTGAGCCCTACAATTTTCTCTACATTTATTATTTATCCAATTCCATTTTAAAAGTTACTGTTGCATTTTTTTTCACCATCTTTCAGGCATTGCATTCCAGAAACATAATAACACGATGCCTAAAAATATCTCCTCATCTCAGCTAATTGCAATAAATCTGTGTCTTCTTTAAATCGACCCTTCTGTCAGTAGATACAGTTTCTGCTCATTTATTCTATGAAAATAGCGAAACCTTTCATGATTTTACCCCATCTATTAAATCTCTTCATAACCTTCTCTTATTTAAGGAGAACAATTCCATCTCCTCCAGTCTCATCATGTAACTGAATTCCCTCATTTCTGTTACCACTCTAGTAAATATCCGTTGCGCCCTCTGCAAGGCTCCGAAAGCCTTCCGAAAGTGTGGTGCCCAGAATTGAACACAATGCTCCAGGTGCGACCTAGCCAGTGTTTGGTAAAGGTTTCGCGGAATTTCCTTGCTTTGCAATCTCTGGGCACAACTGTGGCAGATGGAGAATATTGTGGGAAAGTTTGAGGTCATTCACGTTGGACCTAAAAATAATAGATCAGAGTAGTTTATAAATGGTTAAAAGTTAGGAAATGTGGATTTGCTGTGAAAACTAGGGGTCCAAGTACAGAAATCACCAGAAGCTAGTTGATACCAAAAATAAGTAAAATTGTAATGGAATTTGGGGCTTTATCTCGAGGGCTGGAATACAAAGGGTTAGAAGTTCTGTTCCAGCTGTACAGAGCTCTGGTTAGACCCATTTAGAGAACCGCACCTCGGCAACAATATCTTGGCTTTGGAGGAGGTGCAGCTCAGATTCACCAGAACAATACTGGGGCTAAAAGCTTTAAATTATGAGGATAGATTGCATTGACGAAGCTTTTATTTCCTTGATTATACAAGTTTAAGGTGTGATCTAATTGAGGTGTTTTAGATGATCTAAGGAATTGCTAGGATAGAAAGCATTAAACTAGTTCCTTTGGTGGACGAGTCTAGAAAAAGTGGGCATAACCTTAAACGCAGAGCGAGGCCGTTCAGGGGTGATGTTGGAAAGCATTTCTTCAGACACAGTGTAGTGGAAATCTGGAACACTCGCCCTCAAAAAGCTGTTGAGTTTCAGTCAATTGAAAATTACAAAACTGTCATTGATAGATTTATGTTAGGCAATGGTATTTAGGATTATGGAACCAAGGCGGGTAGATGGAGTTAAGATTCAGCTCAGCCATGATCGAATTGAATGGAGTGAAGAGTGAATGAATGGCCAACTCCTGTTCCTATGTTCCTATTCCTCTATTTATATACCAATGGTCTCGTATACTTTTCTAAATGCTTATCGTCCTGTCCTGCTGCCTTCAAAGATTTCTCTATGTGTACCCCAAGTTTTTCTGTTCCTGCAACCCCTTTTAAATTGTAACATTTAGTTTATATTGCCTCATTCTTCCTTCCAAAGAGCATCACTTCACACTTCTCTCCGTTAAATTTCACCTGCCATGTGTCTGCCCATTTCACCAGACGGCCTATTTCCTCCTGAAAACTTCTGCTATCCTCCTCACGGTTTACGACTTTTCCAAGATCCGTGTCATCTACAAATGTTTAAATTATGCTCTATATACCCAAGTCCAGGTCACATTAATACATCAAAAACAGCAGTGATCGTAATTACAAAATTGGCTTCGTGGCAGGAGGCAGAGGGTGATGGTCGAAGGTTGTCCTTGTGACTGGAAGCCTGTGTCCAGTGGTGTACCGCAGGTATCGTTGCTGGGTCGCTTGCTGTTTGTACCGCACATTAATGACTTAGATATGAATGTAGGATGTATGATCAGTAAGTTCGCAGATGACACGAAAATTGGTGGAGTGGTCAATAGCGAGGAGGGAAGCCTTAGGCTACAGGATGATATCGACGGATTGATCAGATGGGTAGAATAGTGGCAAATAAAATTTAACTCTGAAAAGTGTGAGGTGGTGCATTTTGGGAGGACAATCAAGGCAAGGGAATACACAATGAATGGTACGATCATGGGAAGGACAGAGAATCAAAGGGACATTGGTGTGCATGTACATAGATCCCTGAAGGCAGCAGGCTTAGAGGGAGCAGAATTCTTAAAGTGCATCCAGGAGAGCTTTTTGAGCCAGCATGTAGAAAGTCCTATAAGAGAGGATGCGTTACTGGACCTAATTCTAGGGAATGTAGACGGGAAAATGGTAGAAGTGTCAGTAGGAGAGCATTTTGGTGACAGTGACCATAATTCGGTGAGATTTAAGGTAGACATGGAAAAGGACAAAACTGGACCGGAAATTAAGGTTCTAAATTGGAGGAAGGCCGATTTTTAATATGATAAGGCAGGATCTGGTCAAAGTGGACTGGGATCAGCTACTTGTAGGAAAATCCACATCAGAGCAGTGGGAGTCTTTCAGCAAGGAAATATACAGACGACAACGCCAACATGTTCCGCAAAGCTTAAGAGTGGGACCAACAAGCCCAGGGATCCCTGGATGTCAAGGGATATACAAGAATGGATTAGGAAAAAAAGGGAGGCTTTTGGCAGATACAAAGGACTAAAAACAGTGGAAGCCCTAGAGGAGTACAGAAAGTGCAGGTGGATACATAAAAAAGTAATTTGGAGAGTGAAGTGGGGGCATGTAAAAACACTTGCGGGTATAATAAAGGAAAATACCAAGCTGTTATATAAGTATATTAAGGGCAAGAGGATAACCAGGGAAAGATGAACCATTAGGGACCAAAGTGGCAATCTGTGTGTAGAGCCGGATGATGTAGGTGATGTTTAAAATGAATATTTTCCATCTGTGTTCACTATGTAGGCATAGGAATCATGCAGGGGGATTGTGATATACTTGAACAAAAATCAGTATTGAGAGGGAGGAGGTACTAGCGGTTTTAGCGGGCTTAAAAGTGAATACATCCCCAGGACCAGACGAGATGTATCCCAGGCTGCTGTGTGAGGCAAGGGAGGAGATTGCAGGGGCTCTGACACAAATTTTCAGAACCACTCTGTCCACAGGGGAGGTGCCAGATGACTGCAGAACAGCTAATGTAGTAGCTTTATTCAAGAAGGGTAGTAGGGATAAACCAGGGAATTACAGGCCAGTGAGCCTAACATCAGTGGTAGGGAAATTATTGGAAACATTCTGAGGAACAGAATTAGTCTGCACTTGGAGAGACAGGGATTAATCAAGGATAGTCAGCATGGCTTTGTCAGGGGGAGATAATGTCTAACCAAGTTGATTGCATTTTTCAAGGGGGTGACTAGGTGTGTGGATGAGGGTAGTGCAGTTGATGTGGTCTGCATGGACTTCAGTAAGGCTTTTCACAAATACCCGCATGGGTTACTGGCCAAGAAGGTAAGAGCCCATGGGATCCAAGGGGAATTTGGCACATTGGATCCAAAATTGGCTTAGTGGCAGGAGGCAGAGAGTGATGGTCGAAGATTGTTTTTGTGACTCGAAGCCTGTGTCCAGTGGTGTACCGCAGGGATCGGTGCTGGATCCTTTGCTGTTTGTAGTGTACATAAATGATTTAGATATGAATGTAGAGGTATGATCAGCAAGTTCGCAGATGACACGAAAATTGGTGGAGTGGTAAATAGCGAGGAGGGCAGCCTTAGGCTACAGGACGATATATACGGGTTGGCTAGATGGGCAAAACAGTGGCAAAATGGAATTTAACCCTGAAAAGAGTGAGGCGATGCATTTTGGGAGTATTAATAAGGCAAGGGAGTACACAATGAATGGTAGGACCCTAGGAAGGGCAGAGGATCATAGGGACCTTGGTGTGCAAGTACATAGATCCCTGAAGGCAGCAGGACAGGTAGATAAGGAGATTAAAAAGGCAAATGGGATACTTGCCTTCATTAGCTGAGGCATAAAATATAAAAGCAGGGAGGTTATAATGGAGCTGTACAAAACGCTAGTTAGGACCTTACTGGAATACTGTGTGCAGTTCTGGTCGCCACACTATAGGAAGGATGAGTTTGCATTGGAGAGGGTGCAGAGTAGATTCATTAGGATGTTACCTGGGCTGCAGCGCTTCAGCTAAGATGATAGACTGGACAGTCTGGGGTTGTTTTCCTCAGAGCAGAGAAGGCAGAACGGGGTCTTGATTGAGGTGTACACAAATATGATCGGCATAGATAGGGTAGATAGAAAGGAACTTTTCCCCTTAGTAGAGGGGTCAATAACCAGGGGGCATAGTTTCAAGTTAAGGTGAAGAAGTTTTAGAGAGGATTTGAGGAAACACTTTTTCACCCAGACGGTGTTCGGTACCTGGAACTCACTGCCCGAAAGTGTGGTAGAGGCAGGAACCCTCACAATATTCTAGAAGTATTTAGTTGAGCACTTGAAACGCCATAGCATACAAGGCTACGGACCAAGTGCTGGAAAATGGGATTAGAATAGACAGGGCTTGATGGCCAGCGCGGACACGATTGGCCGAAGGCCCTCTTTCTCTGCTGTATAACTCTATGACTCTATGACTCAATGACTATGACCGGTAGATAAGGTCGTTAAGAAGGCATATGGCATACTTGCCTTCATTAGCCGAGGCATAGAATATAAGAGCAGAGAGGTTATGATGCAGCTTTACAAAACGCTAGTTAGGCCACAGCTGGAATACTGTGTGCAGTTCTGGTAGCCACGCTATAGGAAGGATGTGATTGCATTAGAGAGGGTGCAGAGGAGATTTACCAGGATGTTACCTGGGCTGGAGTGTTTCAGCAGATGCGGATCTCACCTACAGCCGCCAGTTCATACAGTAGAAAACGGAGTGCTGTGTTGAATGGCTGCTTTTTTCGGACTGGAGGGAAGAAAACATTGGTCTTCACCAGGATTTAGTACTGGGACCACTGCTGTTTTTGATAAACATCAATGAATTAAAATTAGGGTTACAGGCACAATTTCGAAATTTGCAAATGACACGAAACTTGGAAGCATAGTAAAAATTAGGATTAAAGAAATGAACCTCAATAGGGTATAGTTGGGTTGGTGGAATGTGCGGACACAGGACAGATTAAATTCAACGCAGACAAGTGTGACGAGCTCTATTTTGGTTGGAAGATTGGGGAGAGAAAATATAGGCTAAATGGTACAATTTTACATGGGGTGCAAGAACAGAGAGAACAGGGGATCATTGAAGGAGGCAGGACAAGTGAGTAAAGCAGTTAATAGAGCCTATGGGATCCTGGGATCTATAAGTAGAGGCATAGAGTACACAAGACAAGAAGTATGTTAAACCTATATAAAAGTTCAGTTCGCACCCACCCCTTTCCCAGCTGGAGTATTGTGTCTAATTCTGAGCTCCACAATTTAGAAAGGACATGAAGGCTTTCGGGAGGGTATAGAAGAGATTTAGTAGAATAGTTCCAATGATGAGGGATTATAGCCACGTGGATAGACTGGAGAAGCTGGGATTGTTCTCCTTAGAGCAATGAAGGTTAAGTGGTGATTAGATACAGGTGTTTAAAGTGACGACGGGATTAGATAGAGTGAACAAAGAGAAACGGTTTCCAGTGGCTGAACGGTCGATAACCAAAGGGAACAGATTTAAGGTGATTGGCAAAAGAACCAGAGGCGACATGAGGAAAAACTGTATTACATAACGTTTGGGTTGCATTTGGAAGGCACTTCCTGATAAGGTGGTGGAATCAGATTCAATAGTAGCTTTCAAAATCGAATTGGATAAATACTTGAAGGAGAAAATATTGCAGGAATATGGGGAAAGATTGGAGGAATGGGACTAACTGGATTGCTATTCGAAAGAGCCAGCGCAGACTGGATGGATCATAGAAACATAGAAACTAAAGCAGGAGTAGGCCATGGCTGATCATCCAAATCCAGTACCCTGTCCCTGCTTTCCCACAGAGAATCCCCATCGTGCCTGCACCGACACATACCCCACGTATTTAATTCCCCCTAACATATCCCATCCTATCCCCGTAACCCCACATATTTAATCCCCCCCTAATACTAAGGGTCAATTTATCATAGCCAAATCAACCTAACCCGCACATTTTTGGACTGTGGGAGGAAACCGGAGCACCCGGAGGAAACCCACGCAGACAATGTGCAAACTCCACACAGACAGTCACCCGAGGCCGGATTCGATCCCGGGTCGCTGGCGCTGTGAGGCACCAGTGCTAACCACTATGCCACCGTGCCGCCCTTACGAACGGCCTCCTTCTATGCTGTATTATTCCAGGCTTCTATGTCGTCATTGCCTCTGGGTTGTTACACCTCAATTTCAGAGCGACCAATCTGTACCTTTCTCCGTAAGGTGGCATTTGAATAGACACTAGCGAGATGTATTGGTGGTATAACATTCCTGAGAAACAGAGACAATTGCCTTCTAACACATGCCCAGCAATTTAGATTTACCAGATAAATTGTCAAATCAAGTTTCTATTAGCGCAGAACCAATGAGGTAATTTTAACCTCCTGCCTCGGTAAGATTTCTGCAGAAATAACAACAGAAAACGCTGGAAAAACTCAGCAGGCCAGGCAGCATCCGTGGAGAGAGAAACAGAGTTAACGTTTCAGGTCGAAGACCTTTCGTCAGAACTGGAAAAAGCAGGAAATGAAATAGATTTAAAGCAAGGATAAATTTGGAAAAGGGGGAGGGGATGAAAGAGCAAATAGGGAGATTAAGAGACATTGAGAGAACAAGGTTGAAGAGACAAACGGAGTTCCCGCCGAAGAGAAGAGCAGAACTTCTTCATGGTAGGCATTCCCAGACCTCTTCAACCTTGTTCTCTCAATGTCTCTTAATCTGTCCTTTTGTTCTTTCATCCCCTCCCCCTTTTCCCAGCTTTATCCTTGCTTTAATTCTATTTCATTTCCTGCTTTTTTCCAGTTCTGACGAAAGGTCTGCGACCTGAAACGTTAACTCTGTTTCTCTCTCTACGGATGCTGCCTGGCCTGCTGAGTTTGTCCAGCGTTTTCTGTTGTTATTTCGGATTTCCAGCATCCTGAGTATTTTGCTATCGTTTTAAGGTTTCTGCAAATGCGGGTCTGACCGACAGCCGCCACTTCATACAGTTTCTGGGCCACGTGGAATAGAGCTCGTGTCTTCTGGTCAATGTCCTAATGATACAAAACACTGAGAACTCAGCTCCTAACTGTAATGTTTGCCGTTTTCAATATGAACTAGAAATCACGATTGGTGATCAAAAGTTGAATGCTTATCATCGAAAATAAAATTACGTTTTTCACGCTTTTTCTGAATCCAAACAGAGTAATATATATTTCTGAATTACACTAATACAGAAAGATTTATGTAACTATGATTGATAGAAAGTGCAAGTAATAAATGCGAAAGACAGTTGTCAGATATTTGAGATAAAATTGAGATGTTGCTGAATAGTCAGATCTGTGGAGCTTCTGCACATTGTTACAAAGATTATGTGTCGCACTGACAAATTATTTTACTCCGATTTTCTTATCAGTACGGTGAGCTGCAAGGACAATTATGCATTGCAAAGTTTGATAAAAATTGCAGAATCGTTATACGATTTAACCACACATTGCATTTCAAAGTTCCGTGAAGACTCGCTATAACTAGATTTACAACGCACTGCCGCATGGACAAGTCAATAGAAACAGGCGCACTGTGTCAAACACTACTTTGAGCAACATGGTGACAACATCGTTAGATGTAAAGTGATTCTGCCTGCTCTATAGACGCTAATCTGTATTGAATACGATTGTTAGTTTGTAGCGATAACTACAGCGAAGGAAAGACCAGCAAACTTATCATTTTTAATATTTTTAAGAATATTACATAGAACATAAGAATTAGGAGCAGAAGTAGGCCATACGGCCCCTCGAGCCTTCTCCGCCATTAAACAAGAGCATTGGTTGATCTTCGACTTCAATTCCACTGATTCCTCTGGAGTCCAACAATTTATGTATCTCAGTCTTAAACATATTTAACGATTCAGCATCCACATCCAAAGATTCACAACCCTCTGAGTGAAGAAATTCCTCCTCATCTCAGTCTTAAATGGCCGACCCCTTATCCCGAGACTATGACCCTAGTTCTAGAATCGCCAAGCAACAACAACAACAACAACTTGTGTGTATATAGCGCCTTTAACGTAGTAACACGTCCCAAGGCGCTTTACAGGAGTGTTAGAAAACAAAATGTGACGCCCAGCCACAGAAGGATAAATTAGGGCAGATGACCAAATGCTTGGTCAATTAGCGAGGTTTTAAGGAGTGTCTTAAAGGAGGAAAGAGAGGTAGAGAGGTGGAGAGATTTAGGGAGGGAGTTCCACAGCTTTGGGCCTAGGCAGTGGAAGGCATGGCCACCAATGGTTGAGCGATTATAATCAGGGATGGTCAAGAGGCCAAAATTAGAGGATCACTGATATCTCGGGGGGGTTGTGGTTGGAGGATATTACAGAGATAGGAAGGGGCGAGGCCCTGGAGGGGATTGAAAACAAGGAGGCGAATGTAATATTTTCAGCCAGGCGAAACAACCTCTCAGCTTATACCCTGTCAATGCCCCGCAGAATCGTATAGGTTTCAATGAGATCACCCCTCATTCTTCTAAACTCCACAGAGTATTGGCCCAGTCTACTCAATCTCTCCTCATAGGACAATCTTCTAATCCAAGAGGTCAGTCTAGTGAAATTGTCATAAGTTCTCGAGTCAGCCCGTTCTCTGATAACTCAACAGTGCCCTGCTCCATTTAGTACTCCATACATAAAGAAGCAGCCTGTGACAGGCTAATTCAGGACCAGGACATTTTCCAGTCAGGTAACATTTGTGCTGTGTCAGTGCCAGGCCATTACCAGCTCTAACAGGAAAAGGTACAATCTCCCTCCAACATTTCGCGTTTACCAAATCGCTGAGTGCCGCCCCATCAACAACACGGAGGTCACCATTTAGATGATTAACGGGGACAGCCTTATCAACACTAAAAGTGAAGAGTTCTCCACGATAAGTGTCTCTCTTTCTGACTGCTGAAAGCCTCTGCACCAGCTTCAGGTTTCATATTAAGAATGTGATGAAGTAATCAGCAATTGTCTTAACGATATACCCACCACACCACTCATAATGCTCAGCGCCATACAAGAAAAACTGTCCGCTTGATTGTAAGTCTGTAATATCCACCCCGTCCACCAGCATTGCAATATTGCTGTAGTATGCACTGTACACAGCATCTCATGAAGCTAAATTCGCATCGCCTCTCATATCTACTCTGTCTACCAATAATAAGGATTAGAGCAGCGAAGTTGTGAGATACCCGCTGCTCCAATATCCCCTGGAAGTCACTGCCGATCTTAACTTAGGCGCATTTCATGGTCCCCACATCGTTGTTACGTGAAAATCCTGCAATTGCCTTGTTAGCACAAACCTAGAAGCATCATCACCACAACGATTGCAGTGATTCGAAAAGGCCAACCAGGACCTATGTGGGGAGATGACACATCAAAAAAAGCGGGTCCAGTGATAAACAATGGACCATTTTAATATGGAGATTTGTGAACAAAAATAAATTTATATTGAAGAGGAACATTAGGTGGCTTCCTGCCTGGTATTGTCGGTACCCCTTTCCCAATCCCTATCTGCATTCGGTGAAGATAATATGAGATGGACTCTGTAGATTATGGGGGATTATGCGCACACTTAGTGTGACGCATGGAGTAATTTGAATAGTTTTGATGTGTCCTTTGTGGTGAATGGGGAGTCAGACATGAAGCAAGAGGGAGAGGGAGGCAAGGAAGTTAATCAGGTATAGAAGAGGTGGAAAAGGTAAGAGAGGGAACATCAGATATAGAGCCGGAGAGCGAACGGATGCAGGGGCTGAATCAGGAACCGTGCCGGAGGAAAGGAAGGCAAAGGGGAGAATTAGGATTGTAACAGGTGGGGGAGGGAAAGAAACATCAGGAACAGAGTAGTTGTGGAACCAGAGATGAAGCACTGGAAGGGGCGGCACGGAAAAGGAATAAGGGGTATCAGACACAGAGGAGTCTCGACATATTTTATGAAGTTTATATTATTCAAGGTAAATGCAAATTAGAATTAGGGAATTAATTTAATTTTCAGAGTTACTCAGTCTCATAATAAATTGAATTTGCTGCCCGCTTTTTTAAATGAAATTAAATGTAAATTTACAGCACCATAAATTAAAGTTAACTGGCCAATGATACAGAGGGTTCGCTTGTTTACCGCACACATTTGCTAATTCAGCTCCAGTAAGTGAAAACTGGAGCCTGATACCCCTGGGTGTGAACAATCTGATCAAGGTCCACACTGTTACTCATTAACTGGAGATTATCTCCCGGATATTATAATCGTTGCTTTGTTGCTAATAAATGACCATCATTGGAAACTAACCAGTAACTAGTCATGTGACAGGAATTGGGAACTCCATGTCAATCCAGATCAGGTGAACATTGTAAAAAGCCTGACACCCAGATTAATAGAGCCGGGATACTAATGATTTACATTTACACAGAGTTAGAATCGGGTCAATGAAAGAGCTAATGATCGAAAGGGAAGATAATTGCAAAACATTAACGTGTTAACTCAGAGAGTTCACTGTGCCCAACCCTCTGATGTTTGATCCCAATAAATTAACAGTGATCTTTGTCCCTGGCAATCTCAGTTCTTTTATACTCCGATAATAGTGAAGATTTATAGTGAGTCATCAAATCGAATTGAGACACGAAAGTGATTCCGGCTACAGAACGCAGTCTCTCCGCGGGGTCTTCTGAACCGCAGGTGGAAGAGCTGAGGGGGGGGGGAGATGTTGTCGCAATTAATATTAATGACTTTGGTTAAAAGATCAGAACAATTCAATTCGAATAAAACCGTGTGTAATTCAGATCGAACCCTGCACCAGAGAACAGGGCGGGGAGAGATTGTACTGATCAGGCTGAAGGTCGGGTTTATGACTGTGATGTGGAACTGATCTTTACTCAGGGTGTGTTCATTAACCTGCGGAACCCACAACGCTAACTTGCCCGGGCTCTCTGGAACAAGAATCAGGAGCCGCAGCACAAGGTAAAATACCGGGGCTAAAAGATTTAAATTATGAGGAAAGATTGCATAGCTGAAGCTTTTATTCCCTTGATTATACAAGATTAAGGGTGATCGAATTGAGGTGTTTAAGATGATCAAAGGAATTGCTGGGATAGAAAGAGTTGAAATATTTCCTTTGGTGGACGAGTCCAGAAAAAGTGGGGGGGGGGATAAACTTAAACGCAAAGCTCGGCTGTTCAGGGGTGATGTTAGAAAGCAGGTCTTCAGACAGAGTTTACTGGAAATCTGGAACACCTGCCTTCAAAAAGCAGTTGATGTTCGGTCATTTGCAAATAACAAAACTGTCATTGATAGATTTAAGTTAGGCAATGGTATTTTGGATTACGGAACCAAGGCGGGTAAATGGAGTTACGATACAGCTCAGCCATAATCGAATTGAATGGAGTGAAGAGTGAATGAATGGCCTAACCCTGTTCCTATGTTCCTATATTCCTATTCCTCTATTTATAAAGCCAATGGTCTCGTATACTTTTCTAAATGCTTATCGACCTGTCCTGCCACCTTCAAAGATTTCTCTATGTGTACCCCAAGTTTTTCTGTTCCTGCAACCCCTTTAAAATTGTCTGCCCATTTCACCAGAGTGTCTATTTCCTCCTGAAGTATTTTGTTATCCTTCTCACGATTTACGATTTTACCGAGATTCGTGTCATCTACAAACTTTTCGGCACAAGCAGTCCATGCCGGCGGTTATGCTCCACTCCAGCCCCCTCCCGTCTTCACTGATCTAAATCTATAAGCATAACCCTGTATTCCCTTCTCCCTCATATGCTTGTATAGCCTCCCCTTAACTGCATCTATACATTCACTTCAGACTCTCCCTGTGGTAGCGAGTTCCACATTCTCACCACTCTTTGGGTAAAGAAGTTTCTTCTTAATTCCCTATTGGATTTCTTGGTGACTATCTTATATTGATGGCCTCTAGTTATGCTCGTCCCCACAAGTGCAAACACTCACTCTTTATCCACTCTATCAGAAACTTTCATAATTATAAAGACCTCCATCAGGTCACCCCTCAGCCTTCATTTTTCCTGAGAAAAGAGACCCAGCATTTTCATAATTTCCTGATATGTATACCCTTGCATTTCTGGTATCATCCTTGTAAATCTTCTCTGAACCATCTCCAGTACTTATATATATATATATTTTATAATATGGCAACAAGAACTGTACAAAGTACTCCAAGTGTGGTCTAACCAAGGTTCGATACAGGTTTAGCATAACTTCTCTACTTCTCAATTCTAACCCTCTAGAAGTGAACCCTAGTGCTTGGTTAGTTTTTTATGGCCTTGCCAACCTGTGTCGCAACTTCTATTGATTTGTGCATTTATACTCCGACATACCTTTTTTCCTCTACCCCATCTAGATTCGCACCCTCCAAGTAATAAGTGACCTCCCTATTCTTCCTACCAAAATGTAATACCTCACATTTATCTGTGTTGAATTCACTTGCCAATTATACACACATTCTGCAAGTTTATTCATGTCCTCCTTGGAAATGGAATATAATGTGGAGAAATCTGATGTTATTCACTTTGGTAGGAAAAATATAAAAGCAAAGTATTTTTTTAAATGGTGAGAAATTGGGAAATGTTGGTGTTCAGAGGGACCTGGGTGTCCTTGTACACGAATCACTGAAAGTTAACTTGCAGGAACAGCAAGATATTCGGAAAGCAAATGGTATGTTGGCCGTTATTACAATAGGATTTGAGTGTAAGAGTAAAAACGTCTTATGGCAATTATATAGGGCCTTGGTGAGACCACATCTGGAGTATTGTGTACATTTCTGGTCTCCTTACCTAAGGAAGGATATACTTGCCACAGACGGAGTGCAACAAAGGTTCACCAGACTGGTTCCTGGGATGAGGGGATTGTCCTATGAGGAGAGATTGAGTAGACTAGGCCTATATTTTCTAGAGTTTAGAAGAATGAGAGGTGATCTCATTGAAACATACAACATTATTACAGAGCTTGACAGGGTAAATGCAGGAATGATGTTTCCCCTGGCTGGCGAGTCTAGTGTCAGGGGCCACAGTCTTAGAATAAGTGGTCGGCCACTTAGGAGGGAGATGAGGAGACATTTCCTCACCCAGATGTTAGTGATTCTCTGCCCCAGATGACTGTGGAGGTTCAGTAGTTGAGTATATTCAAGACAAAGATCGTTAGATTTTGGAATATTAAGGGAATCAAGGGATATGGGGATAGTTCAGGAATGTGAACATGAGGTAGATGATCAGTCCAGATCTAACTGAATTTCGAAGCAGGATCGAAGGGCAAAATGGCCGAATCCTGCTCCTATTTCTTATGTTCTTATGTTCTCCTGTAATTTGTTGCAGTCCTCCTCAGTATTGACTTCCCCCCCCACCCCCAATTGGTGTCAGCCGCGAATTTTGAACTCCAAGCAAATCCAGATCAGATTAACATTATAAAAGGACTAATACCGAGATCAGTATAGCTGTGATCCGAACGTCTTTCATTCCCACAGAGTTAGAATCTGGACAAAGAAAGAGATAAAGTTCGAAAGTTAGATCTTTCCAAAAAAGCAAGGTGCTGACAAACTTCTGTTTGATCCCAAGAAACTAATAGTGATCTTTGTCCCTTGCTATCAGTGCCCTTTCATAGTCCGATAATAAACAGGTTTTATGGTGAGCAATATACTCGAATTGAGGATTCGAATATGAATCGGGATACAGAACTCAGTTTTCTTGTGGGGGTCTTCCGAACCGAAGATGGAAGAGATGGGGGCAAATTTAATCGTTAACAAACAAATACTTAATAACTTTGGGCAAAAGATCAGTAATTCATTAGAACCATTCAAATTGAATTGATTCTGGTATCGATCTGTGCTTCAGGTCGAGCCCTGCACCACAGAACAGGGCGGGGAGGGATTGTACGGATCAGGCTGAAGGTCGGATTTATGACTGCGATGTGTAACTGGTCTTTACCCAGGGTGTGATCATTAAACTGTAGAACATACAACGCAAACTGGCGCAGACTCTCTGGGACCAGAATCAGGAGCCACAGAACAAACCCAAAATATACTGAACACCTTTATGAGAATATAAGACCCTAAGAAATAAAAACAGGAGTAGACCATTTGGCCCCCGAGCCTGCTCCGCCACTCAATAAGATCATGGCTGATCTTTTTCCACCACTCAACTTTCCTGAACTATCCCTATATCCCTTGATTCAATTCCTCAAATCCGTTTGTAATAAAGGCCAACATACCATTTGCTTTCACAATTGCTTGCTGTACCTGCATGTTAACTTTCAGTGATTCTTGTACAAGGACACCCAGTTTCCTCAGAACACCAACATTTCCCAATTCCTCACCATTTTGAAGATACTCTGCTTTTCTATTTTTCCTACCGAAGTGGATAACTTCACATTTCTCCACGTTATATTCCATTTGCCATGTTCATGTCCACTCACTTAGCCTCTCTATATCCCCTTGAAGCCTCCTGGCATCCTCCTCACAACTTACATTCCCACCCAGCTTTTTATCATCAGCAAACTTGGATGTATTTCATTTAATCCTCTCATCCAAATCATTGATGTAGATTGTGACGAGCTGAGGCCCAAACACTGATCCTTGCGATACCCCACTTTTACAGTTTTTGATGTAATTGAACTGACCCATTGCCGTTTACTAGTGCAGTAATTCAATGATATTGTAAAATTGAGTTATGAATAATGGATCAGGTAAGAATTTTTTTTTTCTTAGAATAAAATAAATCTTCCAAATATAATCTCACACGTTAACCTTCTGCTGTTGTAGATATTATTGAAATATATTTCCCACTTGTGACACGCTATGAACAAAAAGTTAGTGGTCGAGACTTTTCAACAGAAAACACTGCCCCGAATCATCTCCGAAATTCAATATGTCCACCCACGGAAGGTTTACTGTTTGACCCACATTGACCTTAGGATGCTGGGACTCATTGATGCCAAAGCGAGGCAAATGCTGCCTTGTTGTCGAGGCGACTTACAATCCCGCTATTGATGAGTCCATCCGTCACTTTGCTGATCAGTGTGGGGTGGCTGGTAGGGCGGTAATAGGCCTGATTCCGTCTGTCCTTAATTTTGTTGATAGGACATTGCTGGTCATCCAACTCATAACGCTAAGGAGGTAAAGTTTCACTTGTACAGTCAAACAACCATGGTCTGCATGTGCGGTAACATTATTATAAAGCTAAAGGAAGTGACTCACACTAATATCAAGAAAAGCGGTAATCCTGAGGACTGGGAGAAAGATAGAAAATAACAAATGATACAAAGAAAATATTAAGCGTTGTGAAAAGGGAATACGAAGTACCTTGCAGGTAATATAAAACTGATAGTAACAATTCATCTAAATATATGAATATTAAGAGAGTGGCTGAGGGAGATGTGGGCCATTAAAGACAGACACAGATTATATGGTAATAGCTAACAAGGTAATAGCAGATTTATTTAACGAATACTTTGTGTCAATTTCACAGCAGATGAAAAGGACAAGTTAGAGAAGGCAAAATAAAAATAAATCAAGGAGAGGAACTTACTGTGTACATAATTGTAAAAATGTAGATGGAGAAAATATTGGACGTTTGGATAGATACATCTCTAGGATCTGATGATTTCCACCCAAGGTTATTAAAAGAAGTAGGGTGGACATTGCAGAAGTTTAAGTTAGAATCCTTCAAAGTTTTCTTGATTCGGGAATTGTGCCGTTAGACTGGAAGTTGCTAACGTCACTCCACTTTTTAAGATGGGTGAGATAGAAATTTAGGGAACTCCATGCATGTCATTTTTAAATAATTTGAGGGGAAGCTACTAGAATCGGTCATTAAGGATAGAGTGACTGAGCATTTGAGCAAAATGAGCTGATCAGAGAGCCAGCATGACTTTAATAAAGGTCATTCATGTCTGACTAATTTAGTGGAATATTTTGAGAAAATCATTTATAAGGTAGACAATCGAGTGCCTATGGATGTTATCGATGTGGACTTTCAGAAGGCATTCGATAAGGTTCCACACAAAAGATAATTGGCATAAATGGGAGCGCATTGAAATGGAGGCAGCCTTTTAACTTGGTTTAGAAATTGTTATGGAGATAGGAGAAAGAGCGGGGATCAATAGTATGCACTCAGATTGACAGGTTGCAAAAGCCTGGCTTGTATGAGCTTGAGTGTAGAAGATTGAGGGGTGACCTGACCGAGGTGTTTACAATGTTAAGTTTCGATATGGTAGAACGAGATAAACTATTTCTTCTGATCGGGAAATTAAAAACATGGGGACATGGTTGAATTTTAGAATGAGGCTCTAAACGAGTGAAAGTATAAAATAGACAGAGTGCCACAAGGGGAACTTTTAACATGGGGATGTGTGATCATATGAAAAACTATTACCAGCTGTGGCTCAGTGGATGGCACACTCGCTCTCTGAGTCAGCAGGTTGTGGTTTCAAGTCCCACTCCAAGGGCTTGAGCACATCAAGTTAGGCTGTGACACTCCAGTGCAGTGCTGAGGGAGTGCTGCACTGTCGGAGGAGCTGTTTTTCGGATGAGACGTTAAACCGAGGCTCCGTCTGCTCTCACAGGTGGATGTAAAAAATCCCATGACATTATTTCGAAGAAGAGTAGGGGAATTATCCCCGGTGTCCTTGGGCCAAATTTATCCCTCAACCAACAAAAATAACAAAAACAGATTTTTTGCTCATTATCACATTGCTGTTTGTGGGAGCTTGCTGTGCACAAATTGGCTGCCGCAATTCCCACATTACAACAGTGACTACACTTCAAAAGTACTTAATTGGCTCTAAAGCGCTTTGAGACGTCCGGGGGTCGTGAACGGCGCTATATAAATGCAAGTTTTTCTTTTCTGTTATTGAAGAGGAATATTATCCAGCTGGTTAATGCCAATTCATTATTGTGGGGACCATTTGTCGAGTCTGTACCAACATTCGGTTCCTAGAATATAGGATGGGTTCTGGAGTATGCAGTACTTTAAATAGATTTTAAAAATTAATGCAAAATACTTCGAAAACCTGAAATGAAAACAAAAAATGCTGGAAATACTCAGCAGGTCAGGCACCATCTCTGGAGAGAGAACGTTTCAGGTTCTGATGCATGGTGATCGAGCTGAAACGTTAAATCTTTCTCTCTCCACAGATGCGGCCTGGCCTGCTGAGTATTTCCAGCATTTTGAGCTGTTGCACGTTGTTTGTGGTGGATGTAGAATCAGACAAGCGGTAGGATGGGGAAGGAAGCAGGGAAGGTAATCAGACATGTGACAGGTGGAAAGGAAAGGAGAGGGAGTGTCAGATATAGAGAAGGAGGCGAACGGATGTTGAAATGATCGTGCACGGAGCAGGAGGAAAGGAAGGGCAAGGGTAAAATTAGGATTGCAGCAGGTGGGGAGGAATAACGGGTTAGCGGGAGATAGTTAGGGGTGGAGGAAGGTTGTAGAGCAGGAGGCAGTTACAGATGCAGAGGACATTGAGACCTGGAGCAGGTGGGATGGAGCATCTGGGGAAGGGAAGATATTACAGAATCAGACATAGAGCTGATAGGAATGGAAACAGCGGAATACAGAAATGGTACTGGTGAGGGTGGGAAACAAACATTAAAGATCAGGCACAGCACAGGTGGGGGCAGCAGACAGATAAAAGGCAGGGATTTCACGCACGGAGCAGGGCGAGCTGTAAACAGACTGGGAGCGGCAGCACAGAGAAGCAGGATGGGGATTGAGACACAGAGCAGTCGCAAGAGGTAGCCTGCACTTTTAATATTTATATTGAATACAAATACTAATTAGCAAATGAATTTAATGCTCAGAGATAACCAGTCTCACAATAAATGTAATCCTCTGCCAAACTGTTATTTGAAAGATTAAAAGAAAATGTGAAATTACATCACGACACTAAAGGTTAACAGGCCGATGAAACAGATTTCCACTTGTTTACCTCCAACATTGGCTGATTCAGTTCCAGTTACTGAAACCTGGAGCCTGATACTGACGGGTGTGATCATCCGCATCAAGGCCCAGACTGTTACTCATTAACTAGAGACTATTTCTTGGGGATTCCAATCAGCGATCTTTGTCCCTTACCAACTCCGCCCTTCTCTGGTCCGATAATAAATAAGTTTTATGGTGAGCAATGAAATCTAATTGAGGATCTGAAACTGATTCCCGCTCCAGGAAACGGATTCACTGCGGGGTCTTCAGAACCGCAGATGGAAGAGCTGTGCGGAAATGTAGTCATTGTTACCACACAGAGGATTAATGACTCTGGGTCAAAGGTCAGTAATTTATCACATCATTTCAAACTAGAATGAACCCGTGTGTGATTCTGATCGATCCCTGCACCAGAGAACAGGGCGGCGAGGGATTGTACTGATCAGGCTGAAGGTGGTGTTTATGACTGTGATGTGTAACTGATCTTTACCCAGGGTGTGTTCATTAACCTGCAGAACCCACAGCCCTAACTTACCCGGACTCTCTGGAACCAGAATCAGGAGCCGCAGCACAAGGTAAGGACACGGAACATACTGAGTAAAATGATTATATTCTAAAATAGCGAAATCGCCGTGTATTTGTGCAGTAGTTCAAAGATAGAGACAAGTTAAGCTACTAATGGACAGGTATCAACGGACGTATTTTCAGATATTAATTTACTGGGAGTTGTGCGATTTAATACAATAAAACTTCCAAATGCAATTTCACACGCTAAAATTCTGCTGCTGTAAATAGTATTCAGGTACATTTATCATGTCAAACACGCTTAGGAACAAAGATTCAGAGGTCGATGTCATGAAGCATAGAATCATTCAGCTCAGAAGGCCCATCGAGCCTGTGCCAGAACATTAAAAGAGACAACCAATTAGTCCCACTCCACTGCTCTCTCCCCTGAGCCCTACAACTTTATCTCCTTTAATTATTTATCCAAATCCCTTTTAAAAGTTACTATTGTATTTTCTTCCACCACTATTTCAGACATTGCATTCCAGAAACATAATAACTCGATGCCTAAAAATATCTCCTCATCTCACCTCTGGCTCTTTTGCCAATTGCATTAAATCTGTGTTCTCTTTAAACTAACCGTTCTGTCAATGATACAGTTTCTCCTCATTCATTCTACGAAAATAGCAAAACGTTTCATGATTTTAACGCCTCCATTAAATCCGCCTTAACCTTCTCTGATTTACTTAGAGCAATTCCATCTTCTCTAGTCTCTTCATGTAACTGAAGTCCCTCATTGCTGTTACCACTCTAATAAATCTCCTCTGCACCCTCTGCAAGGCTCCGACAGCCTTCCTAAAGTGTGGTGTCCAGAATTTAACACAATGCTCCAGGTGAGGCCTAGCCAGTGATTGGTAAAAGTTTAGCATAATTTCCTTGCTTTGCACTCACTGGGCACAACTGTGGCAGATGGAGATCAGTGTGGGAAAGTGTGAGGTAATTCACGCTGGACCTAAAAAGAATAGACCAGAGTATTTTCTAAATGATTAGAATTTAGGAACTATGGATGAGCAGAGAGAACTCGGGGTCCAAGTACAGAAATCACTAGAAGCTAGTTGATACCAAAAATAAGTAAAACTCTAAAGGAGGGCTGGAATACAAAGGGGTAGAATTTCTGTTACAGCTGTGCAGAGCTCTGGTTAGACCCATTTAGAGAACCGCACCTCGGGAACAATATCTTGGCTTTGGAGATGGTGCAGCTCAGATTCACCAGAACGATACTGGGACTCAAAGCTTTAAATTATGAGGATAGTTTACATTGACGAAGCTTTTATTCCCTTGATTATACAAATTTAACGGTTGATCTAACTGAGGTGTTTAAGATGATCAAAGCAATTGGAAGCATAGAAAGAGTTAAACTATGTCCTTTGGTGGACAAGTCCAGAAAAGGCGGGGGCATAACCTTAACCGCAGAGCGAGGCCGTTCAGGGGTGATGTTAGAAAGCATTTCTTCAGACACGGTGTAGTGGAAATCTGGAACACTCGCCCTCAAAAAGCTGTTGAGGTTCGGTCAATTGAAAATGACAAAACAGTCATTGATAGATTTATGTTAGGCAATGGTATTGATGGTTATGGAACCAAGGCGGGGAGATGGAGTTAAGATACAGCTCGGCCATGATCGAATTGAATGCAGTAATAAGCTAGAATGAATAAGTGGCCTACTCCTGTTCCTATGTTCCTGTGCCACTATTTATAAAGCCAATGCTCCCATATACGTTTCTCAAAGTCTTATCGTCCTGTCCTGCCACCGTCAAAGATTTATGTATCTACACCCCCAAATTTTACTGTTCCTGTAACCCCTTGAAATTGTACAAGTTGGCTAAATTGCATTGCCTCATTCTTCCGTCCAAAATCCAGCATTTCCCACTTCTCTGCATTAAATTTCACCTGCCATGTGTCTACCCTTTTCACCAGTGTCTCTATTTCCTCCTGAAGACTTCTGCTATCCTCCTCACGGATTACGCCTTTTCTGAGATTCGTGTAACCGATAGACTTTTAAATTATGCCCTGTATACCTAAGTCCATGTCAGTAAAATATATCAAAAAGCAGTGGTCCTAATACCGACCCCTGGGAACACTGTATATTTCCCTCCATTGTGAACAATATCGGTTCACAACTACTGTCTGTTTTATGTCCCTCCGCCAATTTAGTATCCACGCTGCCACTGCTCCTTTAATAAAATGGCTTCAATTCTGTTAACCAGTCCATTATGAGATACTTTATCAAACGCCTTCTGAAAGTCCACATACAGAACTTCAACTGCACAACCTCCATCAACAATCTCCTATTTAATCGATTAACACAATCAAGTCAGCCAGATTTGACTTAAAAAAAATCTTTTTGGCTGTCGCTAATTAACCCATGTTCTTCCAACTGACAATGAATTTTGATTCGGATTTTTTCCCGAGGAGTTTCCTCAACACCGATCTTAAGCTCAGTCGCCTGTAGTTATTTGGTTCATCACTCTCCTTTTTTGAACAGGGAAGTAACGTTTGCAGCCCTCCCATCCTCTGGCACCTTTCCCATATCCAAGGATTGGAAGATTGAGGCAGAGCGGGTGACATTTCTACTTTGAGCCCTGTCAACCGATTTAGTACATCGTCCTAATCGAATTATATCCTGTCCAATTTCTCTACCACCTCCTCCTTTACTGTACGATTGGCAGCATCCTCTCATTTCGTGAATATGGAGGCAAAGTGTTAATTTAGTACCTCAGCCATGTCCTCTGCTTCCACAAGATGATTGCCTTTTTGGTCCTTAATCGGCCCCGCCTTTCCTTGACTATTCTTTCACAATTTTTATGTTTAGAGAAGGCGTTAGTGTTGCCTTTTATGTTACCGCTAATCATTTCTCATACATTCTCCTTGCCCCTCTGTTGTTGCTGTTAGAACATAGAACATAGAACATAGAACAGTACAGCACAGTACAGGCCCTTCGGCCCTCGATGTTGTGCCGAGCATTGTCCGAGACCAAGATTAAGCTATCACACTCCCTATCACTCTGGTGTGCTCCATGTGCTTATCCAATAACCGCTTGAAAGTTCCTAAAGTGTCCGACTCCACTATCACTGCAGGCAGTCCATTCCACACCCCAACCACTCTCTGAGTAAAGAATCTACCTCGGACATCCCTTCTATGTCTCCCCCCATGCACCTTATAGTTATGCCCCCATGTAACAGCTGCCTCTACCCGAGGAAATAGTCTCTGAACATCCACTCTATCTATCCCCCTCATCATCTTATAAACCTCTATTAAGTCGCCTCTCATCCTCCTCCGCTCTAAAGAGAAAAGCCCCAACTCCCTCAATCTTTCCTCATAAGACCTCCCCCCCAAACCAGGCAGCATCCTGGTAAATCTCCTTTGCACTCTTTCCAATGCTTCCACGTCCTTCCTATAGTGAGGTGACCAGAACTGCACACAATATTCCAAATGTGGTCTCACCAAGGTCCTGTACAGTTGCAGCATAACCTCACGGTTCTTAAACTCAAACCCTCTGTTAATAAACGCCAACACACCATAGGCCTTCTTTACTGCTCTATCCACTTGAGTGGCAACCTTCAGAGATCTGTGGATATGAACCCCCAGATCCCTCTGCTCCTCCACGTTCCTCAGAACCCTGCCGTTGACCCTGTAATCCTTATTCACATTTGCCCTACCAAAATGAATCACCTCGCACTTATCAGGGTTAAATTCCATCTGCCATTTTTCGGCCCAGCTCTGCATCCTATCAATGTCTCTTTGCAGCCTACAACTGCCCTCCACCTCATCCACTACTTCACCAATCTTGGTGTCATCAGTAAATTTACTGATCCACCCTTCAGTCCCCTCCTCCAAGTCATTGAAAAAATCACAAACAGCAGAGGACCCAGCACCGACCCCTGTGGCACACCGCTGGTAACTGGTCTCCAGTCCGAAAATGTTCCATCCACCACCACCCTCTGCCTTCTATGAGATAGCCAGTTACTTATCCAATCGGCCAAAATTCCCTCTATCCCACAACTCCTTACTTTCTTCATGAGACGACCATGGGGAACCTTATCAAACGCCTTACTAAAATCCATGTATACGACATCAACTGCTCTACCTTCATCTACACACTTAGTTACCTCCTCAAAGAATTCAATCAAATTTGTTAGGCAAGACTTACCCTTCACGAATCCGTGTTGACTATCCCTGATTAAGTTGCCCCTTTCCAAATGGTCATAAATCCTATCCCTCAGGACCTTTTCCATTATCTTACCAACCACCGAAGTAAGACTAACCGGCCTATAATTACCAGGGTCATTCCTATTTCCTTTCTTGAAGAGAGGAACAACATTCGCCACTCTCCAGTCCTCTGGCACCATCCCCGTGGACAGTGAGGACCCAAAGATCAAAGCCAGAGGCTCTGCAATCTCCTCCCTTGCCTCCCAAAGAATCCTAGGATATATCCCATCTGGCCCAGGGGACTTATCGACCCTCAGGTTCTTCAAAATTGCTAAAACATCTTCCCTCAGAACATCTACCACCTCCAGCCTATCCACCTTTATCACACTCTCATCCTCAAGAACATGGCCCCTCTCCTCGGTGAACACTGACGAAAAGTATTCATTCATCACCTCTCCTATCTCTTCTGACTCCATGCACAAGTTCCCACTACTGTCCTTGACCGGCCCTACCCTCACCCTGGTCATTCTTTTATTTCTCACATAAGAGTAAAAGGCCTTGGGGTTTTTCTTGATCCGACCCGCCAAGGACTTCTCATGCCCCCTCCTAGCTCTCCTAAGCTCTTTTTTTAGCTCATTCCTTGCTACCTTGTACCCCTCAATCGACCCAACTGAACCTTGTTTTCTCATCCTTACATACGCTTCCTTTTTCCTCTTGACTAGACATTCAACCTCTTTTGTGAACCATGGTTCTCTCACTCGGCCATTTCCTCCCTGCCTGACAGGGACATACCTATCAAGGACACGCAGTAATTGCTCCATGAAAAAGCTCCACTTTTCGTTTGTGCCTTTCCCTGATAGTTTCTGTTCCCATCTTATACTCCCTAATTCTTGCCTAATCGCATCATAATTACCCCTCCCCCAATTATAAACCCTGCCCTGCCGTATGGCCCTATCCCTCTCCATTGCAATAGTGAAAGTTACCGAATTGTGGTCACTATCTCCAAAGTGCTCTCCCACATACAAATCAAACACTTGGCCCGGTTCATTACCCAGTACCAAATCCAACGTGGCCCCACCTCTTGTCGGCCTATCCACATATTGTGTCAGGAAACCCTCCTGCACACACTGTGCAAAAACTATCCCATCCGAACTGTTTGACCTATAAAGGTTCCAATCAATATTTGGAAAGTTGAAGTCACCCATGACAACTACTCTGTGACCTCCACACCTATTCATAATCTGCTTTGCAATTTCTTCCTCCACATCTTTATTACTATTTGGGGGCCTGTAGAAAACTCCTAACAACGTGACCGCTCCTTTCCTATTTCTAACTTCAGCCCATATTACCTCAGACGGCAGATCCCCCTCGAACTGCCTTTCTGCCGCTGTTAAACTATCCTTGATTAACAATGCTACTCCTCCACCTTTCTTACCAACTTCCCTACTCTTACTGAAACATCTATACCCCGGAACTTCCAACAACCATTCCTGTCCCTTTTCTAACCATGTCTCCGTAATGGCCACCACATCGTAGTCCCAAGTACCAATCCACGCTCCAAGTTCTCCTACCTTATTCCGGATGCTCCTTGCATTGAAGTAGACACACTTCAAGCCATCTTCCTGTCTGCCGGTACATTCCTGCGACCTTGATACCCTCCTCAGTACCTCCCTACACTCACCACTGGCTCGTGGACTACAGCCCTTTTTCCCATCCCCCTGACAAATTAGTTTAAACCCCCCCGAAGAGCCGTAGCAAATTTCCCTCCCAGGATATTGGTGCCCCTCTGGTTCAGGTGCAAACCGTCCTGTTTGTACAGGTCCCACCTTCCCCAGAATGTGCTCCAATTATCCACATAACTGAAACCCTCCCCCCTACACCATCCCTGCAGCCACGTGTTTATCTGCACTCTCTCCCTGTTCCTCAACTCGCTAGCACGTGGCACCGGCAACAAACCAGAAATTACAACATGGTTTGTACTGGCTCTCAGCTTCCAACCTAGCTCCCTAAATTCCTGTTTTAAATCCCCGTCCCTTCTCCTACCTATGTCGTTGGTACCGATGTGTACCACGACTTGTGATTGTTCCCCTTCCCCTTTGAGGATTCTGAAAACACGGTCCGAGACGTCACGGACCCTGGCACCCGGGAGGCAACATACCATCCGTGAGTCTCTTTTGCTGCCACAGAACCTCCTATCTGTCCCTCTGACTATTGAGTCCCCAATAACTATTGCTCTCCTGCTCTCCCCCCTTCCCTTCTGAGCCACAGGGACCGACCCAGCGCCGGAGATCCGGTCACCGTGGCTTACCACTGGTAAGTCGTCCCCCTCAACAGTATTCAAAGCGGTATACCTGTTACTGAGGGGAACGACCACAGAGGATCCCTGCACTGACTGCTTCCTCCCAGCCCCTCTCACCGTCACCCATCTATCTTCATGCTTTGGAGTAATTACATCCCTGAAGCTTCTATCTATGACCTCCTCTGCCTCCCGAATGATCCGAAGTTCATCCAGCTCCAGCTCCAGTTCCCTAACACGGTTTTCGAGGAGCTGGAGATGGGTGCACTTCCCACAGGTGTAATCAGCAGGGACACCGACGGCGTCCCTCACCTCAAACATTCTGCAGGAGGAACATTTCACTGCCTCCCCTGCCATCCCCTCCAGCTAACTTGCAGATTAAACTAGAACAAAAAAGAGCATTACACTAGTGGCAGCGTTAGTGAAACAGCAAAGTACTGAATTTTACAAAGTCTCAAACTGGTTATAAACCAACTGAATCGCATTTACATTTCCACTGCGGGGAAAGGAAAGGCCGCTAATTGATAGTTTCAATGGACGCACGTGCGCGGGAACACACACAAAAAGAGCATAATGATTGGATAACAGCAGTCAAATCTACCACTTGTGTATTCATGGTGTTTTCTGAGATCCCAGAGCTACCAGCTGCTGTACTGATGGGGGAGGAGGGACTTGATATAATGTTAACAAGGCAACGTTCTCCTTGTCATTTTAATATTTCTGTCTAACCCGCCCATTAATATTATATTTCTAACAGAGTATCAGAATCTTGGAACACCTGTCACCACCATGGCTGAAGGTCCAGACAGGGGAGAAGATCCAACATCTTCAACAAGAATGAGAATGGAGAAAGGTAGTTTCATAAAATTCTTTAAAATACAATTTCTGTTCCGACAAAATGTCCAGATCTAGTGCCTGAACCTGCACCTCACACAGGTTGAGGGAGTAGGACTTGGGCTGAGTAGAAAGAGGGAAGTGAGTGGCCACCTTGAGGGGCATGGCAGTCCCAGGTGGAAGGAACCGCTGAGTACTGAAACTGTCCAATAGATACCTGGCATAGGGGACTGTAAGGTGGATAGAGTCAGTGACTCAGAGGATCGTCTGCCTGAGCATCAGTGGCACCAGAGAGCAGGAGGACACCCCGAGTGGGGCGGGGTGAGAGGCAGGTGGGGCACAGGAATAGGAGAGTGATAATGTTGGGAGATTCTATCATCAGAGGAATAGACAGACTCTTCTGCAGCCCTGAGCAGGTCAGGTATTATTAGTTACCTCCCTGGTGCCAGAGGGAAGAACATCCTGAAACGTATGGGACCGTCTCAGGGAAGGAAAGGAGAGCAGAAAATAGCCATGGTCGGACTATTAAGACTGAGGCATTAAACTAAGAATCCAAGCCTCAAGCTGATGATCTCCGGATTGTTTTTCACTGGGCTGCTTAAGGAGTGTAACATGAGGCTGGTCAATGTGCGGCTGCAGGGCTGGAGTTGGGGGAAAGGTTCACGATCTTGGGGCACTAGAGTGAGTTCAGTCGGAAGGGAAAGGACGGCCGCGATCTGAACCGACCAACAACAATGGATTTACAGAAAAGGTGAATGGAGCAGTGGGAGGGTATCAGCTGTTATGACTGGATGATGGGGAATGTCCGGATTTGAGACAAGAGAACTGAATTAATAAAACTGTTGAAACAGGAGCACTTGGGTAGGGTTTTCCATGATGTTGACCCAGTGATGATGACGAACGGCGATATATGTCCAAGTCAGGTCGATGTGTGACTTGGAGGTGAAATGAGAGGCGATGGTTTTCCCATGCACCTTCTGCCTTTGTCCTCCTGGGTGCTGTGATCTAATAACTATGAGACAGGACTGAGGTTTGAACGGGACTCGGCGCGAAACGATCCTGATTATAACATTTTGAGGAGAGTGAAAGAATATTTGTGGATGCCAGTATTACTAAAGAGTTCTATGTCCGCCCTGGAACACTAGGATGTTCCCTGGAGTTATGTTAAGATAGAATCTATATGTATACAGTTAAGGAATAGGAAGGGGAATAGCACATTTCGCGGTGGGTTTTGCAGGCTATCGAGCAGTGGAGATGAGATAGAGAGGGAGGACTGTGTTGTGAGGAAACTCCTGGAATCTGTATTTGAAGGTCAAATTCGTGAACATTTTTTGATACAGGGGATGATCGGGGTGGCTGGAACCGATAAGGTGTCGATAAGTCGTGTTTGACAAATTTGCACACAGAATTGACTGTACAGATTGATGGAATGTAACACATGTGATGTATGTGGGTTTTCAGAAGGTGTTTGTTAATCTGGTTCTTTGTGATCACAGATCCGAACTCGACAATCAATAGGTTCTTGACAAAGTGCGACGATTACCAGCTGTTCCAGTTGACGAAATTCTACCGGGACAGATTGGAACAGGCGGTTGAAGAGGATGTGGAGGGACTCGGTCTCTGGTTAACAGGCGAAGACCATTTCAGTGGACAAGAGTATCACGTAAGTGGGAGGGACACAGAATAAGTTTAGATTATTGTAACATCACAGTACTGACAGAATATCCTAACATAGGAACAAAGGAATTCCTCGATGAGGTGTATGTAATTCCCCTCCTAACATCCTGGTATCGAATGCTACAATGATAATGAAGTTGTTAACTAATCGATCTCTATCAATTAATCTACAACAGACCCAGACATGAGTTGAGGAAAACCCCAGAGGTGGAGAGCTCTGGGAACCGTAGATCCAAAGTCACCTGTTCCTCCCAAGCATGCTGCACTTACCACATCATATCTCAAATTACTCATACACTGCATCCCAAAATGTGATATTCTGAAATAAATCTATCTAATTTGCCGTTTAATGAATCAATATTAACTGCTTCCGCCAACTCCCTAGGGAGCGTGTTCCCCAGATTGACCACCCGCTCACTGAAATATTGTTCCACAGACATGATTTGAATTTACCCTCCAAGTGCAGGCCGTGTCCTCTGATTCTACTGTACTGGACAAAGTGAACAAGCGATCATATCACCTCTCAACCTTTTCTCTTCCAGTGAGAACATGTACAATTTACACAATAGCTCCTCCTAATCCAACCCCTCCACCCTCTCAATCACTCTAGTTGTTCTCTTCAATAGCTGCGATAAACTTTTTGTACTGAGGCAATCAGAATTGTACACAGTTTACTCAGTGCGGTCACACCAATGATAATAAAGAAGAGGGATTATCTCACTACATCTGCTTAATATTGATCTGTTAGCACATCCAAAATCTGATTTTCTTTCCTCACTGACACTGAGAATTGTTGCAATGTCAAATATTAAAATCTGAGAATGTTACAGAATGGAATTAGCAAAATATCAAGTAAATGGATACAACTGCAAATATTGTGAAACTGAAGCAATGATACGAAGAGGTGAAAATACCCAGAGCATCAGTCAGTATTTTCACAAAGATCAGTGGAAAGGTTCTGGTACAACTCCTGTGTGGACTGAAAACAAAGGGAAACGGTTTTAGTGGGATTGGGAAAAGCAGAGACCAGAGGCAACAGACAGGAATTAGATAGAAGGCAATGAGCTGAGTGACGAGGAAACTACTGAATAGTAAATCAGGGAAATGTCAGTTGAAACAAAAAAATCCCCTCTGGGTTAAAGAAAAGACATTAAGAAACAGAAGAGCTCACATGGTGAAATATTGAGACACAAAGAAAGGAAACAAGCCACAAAAAGCAGTGTGGGGAAAAACCAGGCTGTCTCCGAACAATACAGTGCAATTGTTTGTTTTCTCCTCCGAGTCACCCAGGTTAATACCAACCTCCTGCTCACTACCCGTTACCGTTAATATCCCACCTAGTCTAATCCCAACCTCCTGCTCACTACCCATTACCGTTATTATCCCACCTAGTCTAATCCCAACCTACTGCTAACTGCCCATTACTGTTAATATCCCACATAGTCTAATCCCAACCTCCTGCTCACTGCCCGTTTCCGTTAATATCCCACGTATTCTACTCCCAACCTCCTGCTCACTACCCATTGCCGTTAATATACCACCTAGTCTAATCCCAACCTCCTGCTCACTACCCATTACCGTTAATATCCCACCTACTCTAATCCCAACCTCCTGCTCACTACCCATTACCGTTAATATACCACCTAGTCTAATCCCAACCTCCTGCTCACTACCCATTACCGATAATATCCCACCGAGTCTAATCCCAACCTCCTGCTCACTACCCATTACCGTTAATATCACACCTAGTCTAATCCCAACCTCCTGCTCACTACCCATTACCGTTAATATCCCACCTAGTCTAAACCCAACCTCCTGCTCACTACCCATTACCGTTAATATACCACCTAGTCTAATCCCAATCACCTGCTCACTGCCCATTACCGTTAATATCCCATCTAGTCTAATCACAACCTCCTGCTCACTGCCCATTACCGTTAATATCCCACCTAGTCTAATCCCAACCTCCTGCTCACTGCCCATTACTGTTAATAACCCACCTAGTCTAATCCCAACCTCCTGCTCACTTCTCATTATCGTTAATATCCCACCTAGTCTAATCCCAACCTCCTGCTCATTACCCATTACCGTTAATATCCCACCTAGTCTAATCCCAACTTCCTGCTCACTGCCCATTAACGTTAATATCCCACCTAGTCTAATCCCAACCTCCTGCTCACTGCCCATTACCGTTAATATCCCACCTAGTCTAATCCCAACCTCCTGCTCACTGCCCATTACCGTTAATATCCCACCTAGTCTAATCCCAAACACCTGCTCACTGTCCATTACCGTTAATATCCCACCTAGTCTAATCCCAACCGCCTGATCACTGCCCATTACCGTTAATATCCCACCTAGTCTAATCCCAAACTCCTGCTCACTACACATTTCCGTTAATATCCCACCTAGTCTAATCTCAACCTCCTGCTTACTGCCCATTACCGTTAATATCCCACCTAGTCTAATCCCAACCTCCTGCTCACTGCCCATTACTGTTAATAACCCACCTAGTCTAATCCCAACCTCCTGCTCACTACTCATTACCGTTAATATCCCACCTAGTCTAATCCCAACCTCCTGCTCATTACCCATTACCGTTAATATCGCACCTAGTCTAATCCCAACCTCCTGCTCACTACCCATTTCCGTTAATATCCCACCTACTCTAATCCATACCTCCTGCTCACTGCCCATTACTGTTAATATCCCACCTAGTCTAATCCCAACCGCCTGATCACTGCCCATTACCGTTAATATTCCACCTAGTCTAATCCCAACCTCCTGCTCAATACCCATTACCGTTAATATCCCACCTAGTCTAATCCCAACCTCCGGCTCACTGCCCATTACCGTTAATATCCCACCTAGTCTAATCCGAACCTCCTGCTCACTACCCATTACTGTTAATATCACACCTAGTCTAATTCCAACCTCCTGCTCAATACCCATTACTGTTAATATCTCATCTAGTCTACTCCCAACCTCCTGCTCACTACCCATTACCGTTAATATCCCACCTAGTCTAATCCGGACCTCCTGCTGAATACCCATTTCTGTTAATATCCCATCTAGTCTAATCCCAACCTCCTGCTCACTGCCCATTACTGTTAAATACACACCTAGTCTAATCCCAATCTCCTGCTCACTACCCATTACTGTTAATATCCCATCTATTCTAATCCCAACCTCCTGCTCACCACCCAATACTGTTAATAACCCTCCTAGTCTAATCCCAACCGCCTGCTCACTACATGAACTCCAACAGTCTTTTTTCTCCAAAACAATCGAATTATCTTTAAAAGCAATTTATCGACTTGCTTCCTCAACAGTTTGTGGGAATAAATTATACATTCTAACCGCCATGTACGGTAATACATGTTTCCACCCTCACCCGTAATACTTTGACTAAACCCTCTGACCAATGAGTGGAAACAATCTGTAAACATTTCTTTCATCATAAGCTTTCAGAAACTGAAGACCACCATCAACTCCTCGCCTAATTCGCTCAACTCGCGAAGCATCAGTCCTAAATTCTCAAATCCCCTCTATAATAGAAATCCCACATCCCAGTGAACCTGCTGAGCAGTTTTTCAAGGAATTTTATTTCCTTCCTATAATTGAGGTTCCAAAACTATACACAACTGGGTAAATGACCTGCCCCTGCGCTCTTGGTGTGGAACGTCACTCCCTCCTCCAGTTAAACATTGGGAAGACTGATGCCAGCCTCTGCTACACCACCACAAATTCCATCTCCTCGTCGCTTGAGTCCATCTCCCTCCCTGGCCACTGCCGGAGTCTAAGCCAGGCTGTTCGCAATCTCTGCATCCAACCTTAAGCTGGACTCCCTGCACCATATACTCGCCATCACAATGATCCCCTACTTCTATCCCCATAACATTGCCCACCCCTGCCTCGGCCCATCTCTAAACCCGACTGTTCCAATGCTCCCCTGGCCGGCCTCCCTCCTTGCACGCTCTCTAATCTTCTGCAACTCCAGAATTCTGCTGCCTGCAACCTGCCCAGGTGTCATTCACATATCACTCGTGTGCTCACTCACCTTTCATGGCGCCCGCTCCGCAAATTCCTTAACTTTAAAATTCCCATGCTTCTCTTTAAATAACTTAAGGACCACGACCCTTCCTATCTCTGTTACCCACTCCAGCCCTACAACCTCCCGTGCCACTGGAATTCTCCGTTGCTCTGACTCTGGCCTCTTGTGCACCCAGTCCTTCACACCACCACTGGTGGCTGAGCGTTCAGTTGTCTTGGGCCCCACGCTCAGGAATTCACTCCATCAAACCCTCTGCCTCTCCACCTCCGTCTACTCCTTAACCCTTACCTTTCCTCTAGCTTCTGACCACATCTGCTAATTTATCCTGCTTTGTCTCGGGTTCATTGTCTGATTCCACCTCTCTGAAACACCCTGGGACCATATTCTACTTTAAAAGCCCTATATTAATGTAAGTTGGTGATTGAAGTCCTGACTATCCATTGGTGGACTCGTGCTCGCGGTTACTGAGCTTTCATACCGGCAGCGATTGAGCAACAAATTGAGTGTCTGTCATTGCAATTGCCGAAGAAGCATGCGATTAGAGTGATTGGATTTGTCATCATTATTATTATTGGTCCATTCTGCTGACCAATATACCAACAGTGGTTGCTTTGATCATTCGGTGTAATTTCTCAGTCAGTTTTCTAACTGCTTCCCTCACTTCAGATTCGTCCCTTCCCTGCCACTGGAGTTCTGATTCGGCGCTGTTTTATTTTAAATAAATCACAAAGTGTGACAGCAGGAAGTAAGTGTGATAAACAAGTGTATCATATTGTCAATCAGGAATCTGATGGCATGTTGGACACTGATGGAGAGAGAGAACTAATCCCGTTAAAACTATTGTAGATTCTCAGATTCCTCACTCTCCAAGAACAATATTTCTGATTTATATTTTATCTCATTTATTTGCCGTTAATGAGTGAATCAAGATGATTACAGAATATTTAGCCCCTGTTCAGAATGGATCAGTAGCCGGCCCAGTGACCGCTTCCTCTGCTCAAAACAACTGGGAGATCCCATCACTGAGCAAATTCTTTCCTTCTCATTCTCAGTGTTTGTCTTTCACTCCGCTCCTCAATATACTCATTATTATTCTTTACAGAAAGTCACTGAGCTCGCGGAGAAGGGAAACCGGGCGGACAGTTCCAAACTTCTTCTGAATCTGGTTATGGAGAAAGGCTCTGAGGCCCGAAGGGTGATGTGGGAATCTTCTGTGAAAATGCGGCACAGGTTACCAAAACTGGACAAAATACTGAAAGAAATAGAGGAACATGGTACAGTAAAATCACCCACTGAATTCAATGACAGATTCAAACACTGCAGATTTTACTATAATATCACACAGATCTGATTTAATGAAAGTTCATTGATTCAAACAGGTTCTGCTCCATTTGATTACATGAACATCGCACAAGGTTTATCCGAAGTACCCAGTCACCTAAAAGGTAAGAGACGACATGGAGATTTCAAAGCGTTCATTTCACTTGAGAATCAGAATGTTTGACTGCAGCCGTTTGTTGAGAGGTTGTCAGAATCTGGCAGTCAGAGGTACAAAGGCTGGGGAAACCGCATTAAACGTCATTTGGAATCGTGACTAATACAAAAAAATTCTGCATATTTCAATATACAATTAAATCTGATTTTGGAATTATTGGTAAATTTGCAGGTCTTGTATGCTCCAGATAATCCAACTGCACATTGCCTACACCTGGCAGAATCCTGATACACTGTGAAACCCCATACACACCTGGCAGGATCCTGATACACTGTGAAACCCCATACACACCTGGCAGGATCCTGATACACTGTGAAACCCCATACACACCTGGCAGGATCCTGATACACTGTGAAACCCCACACACACCTGGCAGGATCCTGATACACTGTGAAACCCCAAACACACCTGGCAGGATCCTGTCACACTGTGAAACCCCATACACACCTGGCAGGATCCTGATACACTGTGAAAACCCATACACACCTGGCAGGATCCTGATACACTGTGAAACCCCACACACACCTGGCAGGATCCGATACACTGTGAAACACCATACACACCTGGCAGGATCCTGATACACTGTGAAACCCCATACACACCTGGCAGGATCCTGATACACTGTGAAATCCCAAACACACTTGACAGGATCCTGATACACTGTGAAACCCCAAACACACTTGACAGGATCCTGATACACTGTGAAACCCCATACACACATGGCAGGATCCTGATACACTGTGAAACCCCAAACACACTTGACAGGATCCTGATACACTGTGAAACCCCATACACACCTGGCAGGATCCTGATACACTGTGAAATCCCATACAGACTTGGCAGGATCCAGATACACTGTGAAACCCCATACACATCTGGCAGGATTCTGATTCACTGTGAAACCGCATACACACCTGGCAGGATCCTGATACACTGTGAAACCCCATACGCACCTGGCAGGATCCTGATGCACTGTGAAACCCCATACACACCTGTCTAGATCCTGATACATTGTTTAACACCATACACACCTGGCAGGATCCTGATACACTGTGAAGCCCCATACAGAACTGGCAGGATCCTGATACACTGTGAAACCCCATACACACCTAGCAGGATCCTGATGCACTGTGAAAGCCCATACACCACTGGCTAGAACCTGATTCACTGTGAAGCCCCATACACACCTGGTTGGATCCTGTTGCACTGTGAAACCCCATACACACCTGGCAGGATCTGATACACTGTGAAACCCCATACACACCTGGCAGGATCCTGATACACTGTGAAACCACATACACACATGGCAGGACCTGATACACTGTGAAACCCCATACACACCTGGCAGGATCCTGATACACTGTGAAACCCCAAACACACCTGGCAGGTTCCTGATACACTGTGAAACCCCATACACACCTGGCAGGATCCTGATACACTGGGTAACCCCATACACACCTGGCAGGTTCCTGATACACTGTGAAAGCCCATACATACCTGGCAGGATCCTGATAGAATGTGAAACCCCATACACACCTGGCAGGATCCTGATAGAATCTGAAACCCCATACACACCTGGCAGGATCCTGATACACTGTGTAACCCCATACACACCTGGCAGGATCCTGATACACTGTGATACCCCTTACACACCTGACAGGATCCTGACACACTGTGAAACCCCATGCACACCTGACAGGATCCTGATGCACTGAAAACCCATACACACCTTGCTGGATACTGATACACTGTGAAACACCACACACACCTGGCAGGATCCTGATGCACTGTGAAACCCCATACACACCTGGCAGGATCCTGATACACTGTGAAACCCCCATACACACCTGGCAGGATCCTGATACACTGTGCAACCACATACACACCTGGCAGGATCCTGATACACTGTGTAACACCAAATTCACCTGGCAGGATCCTGAAACACTATGAAAACCCATACACACCTGGCAGGTTCCTGATCTACTGTGAAACACCATACACACCTGGCAGGATCCTGATACACTGTGAAACCCCATACACACCTGGCCGGATCTTGATACTCTGTTTAACCCCAAACCCACCTGGCAGGTTCCTGATACACTGTGAAACCCCATACACACCTGGCAGGATCCTGATACACTGTGAAACCCCACACACACCTGGCAGGATCCTGATACACTGTGAAACCCCATACACACCTGGCCGGATCTTGATACTCTGTTTAACCCCAAACCCACCTGGCAGGATCTGGATACTCTGTGTAACCCCACACACACCTGGCAGGATCCTGATAGACTGTGGAACCCCAAACTCACCTGGCAGGATCCTGATACATTGTGAAAACCCATACACACCTGGCAGGATCCTGATACATTCTGAAACCCCATACACACCTGGCAGGATCCCGATACACTGTGTAACCCCAAACTCACCTGGCAGGATCCTGATACATTGTGAAAACCCATACACACCTGGCAGGATCCTGATACATTGTGAAAACCGATACACACCTGGCAGGATCCTGATAGACTGTGGAACCCCAAACTCACCTGGCAGGATCCTGATACATTGTGAAAACCCATACACACCTGGCAGGATCCTGATACATTCTGAAACCCCATACACACCTGGCAGGATCATGATACACTGTGAAACCCCATACACACCTGGCAGGATCCTGATACACTGTGAAACCCCATACACACCTGGCAGGATCCTGATACACTGTGAAACCACATACACACATGGCAGGACCTGATACACTGTGAAACCCCATACACACCTGGCAGGATCCTGATACACTGTGAAACCCCAAACACACCTGGCAGGTTCCTGATACACTGTGAAACCCCATACACACCTGGCAGGATCCTGATACACTGGGTAACCCCATACACACCTGGCAGGTTCCTGATACACTGTGAAACCCCATACATACCTGGCAGGATCCTGATAGAATGTGAAACCCCATACACACCTGGCAGGATCCTGATAGAATCTGAAACCCCATACACACCTGGCAGGATCCTGATACACTGTGTAACCCCATACACACCTGGCAGGATCCTGATACACTGTGATACCCCTTACACACCTGAGAGGATCCTGATACACTGTGAAACCCCATGCACACCTGACAGGATCCTGATGCACTGAAAACCCATACACACCTTGCTGGATCCTGATACACTGTGAAACACCACACACACCTGGCAGGATCCTGATGCACTGTGAAACCCCATACACACCTGGCAGGATCCTGATACACTGTGAAACCCCCATACACACCTGGCAGGATCCTGATACACTGTGAAACCACATACACACCTGGCAGGATCCTGATACACTGTGTAACACCAAATTCACCTGGCAGGATCCTGAAACACTATGAAAACCCATACACACCTGGCAGGTTCCTGATCTACTGTGAAACACCATACACACCTGGCAGGATCCTGATACACTGTGAAACCCCCATACACACCTGGCAGGATCCTGATACACTGTGAAACCACATACACACCTGGCAGGATCCTGATACACTGTGTAACACCAAATTCACCTGGCAGGATCCTGAAACACTGTGTAACCCCATACACACCTGGCAGGATCCTGATACACTGTGATACCCCTTACACACCTGACAGGATCCTGACACACTGTGAAACCCCATGCACACCTGACAGGATCCTGATGCACTGAAAACCCATACACACCTTGCTGGATACTGATACACTGTGAAACACCACACACACCTGGCAGGATCCTGATGCACTGTGAAACCCCATACACACCTGGCAGGATCCTGATACACTGTGAAACCCCCATACACACCTGGCAGGATCCTGATACACTGTGAAACCACATACACACCTGGCACGATCCTGATACACTGTGTAACACCAAATTCACCTGGCAGGATCCTGAAACACTATGAAAACCCATACACACCTGGCAGGTTCCTGATCTACTGTGAAACACCATACACACCTGGCAGGATCCTGATACACTGTGAAACCCCATACACACCTGGCCGGATCTTGATACTCTGTTTAACCCCAAACCCACCTGGCAGGTTCCTGATACACTGTGAAACCCCACACACACCTGGCAGGATCCTGATACACTGTGAAACCCCATACACACCTGGCCGGATCTTGATACTCTGTTTAACCCCAAACCCACCTGGCAGGATCTGGATACTCTGTGTAACCCCACACACACCTGGCAGGATCCTGATAGACTGTGGAACCCCAAACTCACCTGGCAGGATCCTGATACATTGTGAAAACCCATACACACCTGGCAGGATCCTGATAGACTGTGGAACCCCAAACTCACCTGGCAGGATCCTGATACATTGTGAAAACCCATACACACCTGGCAGGATCCTGATACATTCTGAAACCCCATACACACCTGGCAGGATCATGATACACTGTGAAACCCCATACACACCTGGCAGGATCTGATACACTGTGAAACCCCATACACACCTGGCAGGATCCTGATACACTGTGAAACCACATACACACATGGCAGGACCTGATACACTGTGAAACCCCATACACACCTGGCAGGATCCTGATACACTGTGAAACCCCAAACACACCTGGCAGGTTCCTGATACACTGTGAAACCCCATACACACCTGGCAGGATCCTGATACACTGGGTAACCCCATACACACCTGGCAGGTTCCTGATACACTGTGAAACCCCATACATACCTGGCAGGATCCTGATAGAATGTGAAACCCCATACACACCTGGCAGGATCCTGATAGAATCTGAAACCCCATACACACCTGGCAGGATCCTGATACACTGTGTAACCCCATACACACCTGGCAGGATCCTGATACACTGTGATACCCCTTACACACCTGACAGGATCCTGATACACTGTGAAACCCCATGCACACCTGACAGGATCCTGATGCACTGAAAACCCATACACACCTTGCTGGATCCTGATACACTGTGAAACACCACACACACCTGGCAGGATCCTGATGCACTGTGAAACCCCATACACACCTGGCAGGATCCTGATACACTGTGAAACCCCATACACACCTGGCAGGATCCTGATACACTGTGAAACCACATACACACCTGGCAGGATCCTGATACACTGTGTAACACCAAATTCACCTGGCAGGATCCTGAAACACTATGAAAACCCATACACACCTGGCAGGTTCCTGATCTACTGTGAAACACCATACACACCTGGCAGGATCCTGATACACTGTGAAACCCCATACACACCTGGCAGGATCCTGATACACTGTGAAACCACATACACACCTGGAGGATCCTGATACACTGTGTAACACCAAATTCACCTGGCAGGATCCTGAAACACTATGAAAACCCATACACACCTGGCAGGTTCCTGATCTACTGTGAAACACCATACACACCTGGCAGGATCCTGATACATTGTGAAAACCCATACACACCTGGCAGGATCCTGATACACTGTGAAACCCCATACACACCTGGCCGGATCTTGATACTCTGTTTAACCCCAAACCCACCTGGCAGGTTCCTGATACACTGTGAAACCCCATACACACCTGGCAGGATCTGGATACTCTGTGTAACCCCACACACACCTGGCAGGATCCTGATAGACTGTGGAACCCCAAACTCACCTGGCAGGATCCTGATACATTGTGAAAACCCATACACACCTGGCAGGATCCTGATACATTCTGAAACCCCATACACACCTGGCAGGATCCCGATACACTGTGTAACCCCAAACTCACCTGGCAGGATCCTGATACATTGTGAAAACCCATACACACCTGGCAGGATCCTGATACATTGTGAAAACCCATACACACCTGTCAGGATCCTGATAGACTGTGGAACCCCAAACTCACCTGGCAGGATCCTGATACATTGTGAAAACCCATACACACCTGGCAGGATCCTGATACATTCTGAAACACCATACACACCTGGCAGGATCATGATACACTGTGAAACCCCATACACACCTGGCAGGATCTGATACACTGTGAAACCCCATACACACCTGGCAGGATCCTGATACACTGTGAAACCACATACACACATGGCAGGACCTGATACACTGTGAAACCCCATACACACCTGGCAGGATCCTGATACACTGTGAAACCCCAAACACACCTGGCAGGTTCCTGATACACTGTGAAACCCCATACACACCTGGCAGGATCCTGATACACTGGGTAACCGCAGACACAACTGGCAGGTTCCTGATACACTGTGAAACCCCATACACACCTGGCAGGATCCTGATACACTGTGAAACCCCATACACACCTGGCAGGATCCTGATACACTGTGAAACCCCATACACACCTGGCAGGATCCTGATACACTGTGAAACCCCATACACACCTGGCAGGATCCTGATACACTGTGAAACCCCATACACACCTGGCAGGATCCTGATACACTGTGAAACCCCATACACACCTGGCAGGATCCTGATACACTGTGAAACCCCATACACACCTGGCAGGATCCTGATACACTGTGAAACCCCATACACACCTGGCAGGATCCTGATACACTGTGAAACCCCATACACACCTGGCAGGATCCTGATACACTGTGAAACCCCATACACACCTGGCAGGATCCTGATACACTGTGAAACCCCATACACACCTGGCAGGATCCTGATACACTGTGAAACCCCATACACACCTGGCAGGATCCTGATACACTGTGAAACCCCATACACACCTGGCAGGATCCTGATACACTGTGAAACCCCATACACACCTGGCAGGATCCTGATACACTGTGAAACCCCATACACACCTGGCAGGATCTGATACACTGTGAAACCCCATACACACCTGGCAGGTTCCTGATACACTGTGAAACCCCATACACACCTGGCAGGATCTGGATACTCTGTGAAACCCCATACACACCTGGCAGGATCCTGATACACTGTGAACCCCAAACACACCTGGCAGGATCCTGATACACTGTGAAACCCATACACACCTGGCAGGATCCTGATACACTGTGAAACCCCATACACACCTGGCAGGATCCTGATACACTGTGAAACCCCATACACACCTGGCAGGATCCTGATACACTGTGAAACCCATACACACCTGGCAGGATCCTGATACACTGTGAAACCCATACACACCTGGCAGGATCCTGATACACTGTGAAACCCCATACACACCTGGCAGGATCCTGATACACTGTGAAACCCCATACACACCTGGCAGGATCCTGATACACTGTGAAACCCCATACACACCTGGCAGGATCCTGATACACTGTGAAACCCCATACACACCTGGCAGGATCCTGATACACTGTGAAACCCCATACACACCTGGCAGGATCCTGATACACTGTGAAACCCCATACACACCTGGCAGGATCCTGATACACTGTGAAACCCCATACACACCTGGCAGGATCCTGATACACTGTGAAACCCCATACACACCTGGCAGGATCCTGATACACTGTGAAACCCCATACACACCTGGCAGGATCCTGATACACTGTGAAACCCCATACACACCTGGCAGGATCCTGATACACTGTGAAACCCCATACACACCTGGCAGGATCCTGATACACTGTGAAACCCCATACACACCTGGCAGGATCCTGATACACTGAAACCCCATACACACCTGGCAGGATCCTGATACACTGTGAAACCCCATACACACCTGGCAGGATCCTGATACACTGTGAAACCCCATACACACCTGGCAGGATCCTGATACACTGTGAAACCCCATACACACCTGGCAGGATCCTGATACACTGTGAAACCCCATACACACCTGGCAGGATCCTGATACACTGTGAAACCCCATACACACCTGGCAGGATCCTGATACACTGTGAAACCCCATACACACCTGGCAGGATCCTGATACACTGTGAAACCCCATACACACCTGGCAGGATCCTGATACACTGTGAAACCCCATACACACCTGGCAGGATCCTGATACACTGTGAAACCCCATACACACCTGGCAGGATCCTGATACACTGTGAAACCCCATACACACCTGGCAGGATCCTGATACACTGTGAAACCCCATACACACCTGGCAGGATCCTGATACACTGTGAAACCCCATACACACCTGGCAGGATCCTGATACACTGTGAAACCCCATACACACCTGGCAGGATCCTGATACACTGTGAAACCCCATACACACCTGGCAGGATCCTGATACACTGTGAAACCCCATACACACCTGGCAGGATCCTGATACACTGTGAAACCCCATACACACCTGGCAGGATCCTGATACACTGTGAAACCCCATACACACCTGGCAGGATCCTGATACACTGTGAAACCCCATACACACCTGGCAGGATCCTGATACACTGTGAAACCCCATACACACCTGGCAGGATCCTGATACACTGTGAAACCCCATACACACCTGGCAGGATCCTGATACACTGTGAAACCCCATACACACCTGGCAGGATCCTGATACACTGTGAAACCCCATACACACCTGGCAGGATCCTGATACACTGTGAAACCCCATACACACCTGGCAGGATCCTGATACACTGTGAAACCCCATACACACCTGGCAGGATCCTGATACACTGTGAAACCCCATACACACCTGGCAGGATCCTGATACACTGTGAAACCCCATACACACCTGGCAGGATCCTGATACACTGTGAAACCCCATACACACCTGGCAGGATCCTGATACACTGTGAAACCCCATACACACCTGGCAGGATCCTGATACACTGTGAAACCCCATACACACCTGGCAGGATCCTGATACACTGTGAAACCCCATACACACCTGGCAGGATCCTGATACACTGTGAAACCCCATACACACCTGGCAGGATCCTGATACACTGTGAAACCCCATACACACCTGGCAGGATCCTGATACACTGTGAAACCCCATACACACCTGGCAGGATCCTGATACACTGTGAAACCCCATACACACCTGGCAGGATCCTGATACACTGTGAAACCCCATACACACCTGGCAGGATCCTGATACACTGTGAAACCCCATACACACCTGGCAGGATCCTGATACACTGTGAAACCCCATACACACCTGGCAGGATCCTGATACACTGTGAAACCCCATACACACCTGGCAGGATCCTGATACACTGTGAAACCCCATACACACCTGGCAGGATCCTGATACACTGTGAAACCCCATACACACCTGGCAGGATCCTGATACACTGTGAAACCCATACACACCTGGCAGGATCCTGATACACTGTGAACCCCATACACACCTGGCAGGATCCTGATACACTGTGAAACCCCATACACACCTGGCAGGATCCTGATACACTGTGAAACCCCATACACACCTGGCAGGATCCTGATACACTGTGAAACCCCATACACACCTGGCAGGATCCTGATACACTGTGAAACCCCATACACACCTGGCAGGATCCTGATACACTGTGAAACCCCATACACACCTGGCAGGATCCTGATACACTGTGAAACCCCATACACACCTGGCAGGATCCTGATACACTGTGAAACCCCATACACACCTGGCAGGATCCTGATACACTGTGAAACCCCATACACACCTGGCAGGATCCTGATACACTGTGAAACCCATACACACCTGGCAGGATCCTGATACACTGTGAAACCCCATACACACCTGGCAGGATCCTGATACACTGTGAAACCCATACACACCTGGCAGGATCCTGATACACTGTGAAACCCCATACACACCTGGCAGGATCCTGATACACTGTGAAACCCCATACACACCTGGCAGGATCCTGATACACTGTGAAACCCCATACACACCTGGCAGGATCCTGATACACTGTGAAACCCCATACACACCTGGCAGGATCCTGATACACTGTGAAACCCCATACACACCTGGCAGGATCCTGATACACTGTGAAACCCCATACACACCTGGCAGGATCCTGATACACTGTGAAACCCCATACACACCTGGCAGGATCCTGATACACTGTGAAACCCCATACACACCTGGCAGGATCCTGATACACTGTGAAACCCCATACACACCTGGCAGGATCCTGATACACTGTGAAACACCATACACACCTGGCAGGATCCTGATACACTGTGAAACCCCATACACACCTGGCAGGATCCTGATACACTGTGAAACCCCATACACACCTGGCAGGATCCTGATACACTGTGAAACCCCATACACACCTGGCAGGATCCTGATACACTGTGAAACCCCATACACACCTGGCAGGATCCTGATACACTGTGAAACCCCATACACACCTGGCAGGATCCTGATACACTGTGAAACCCCATACACACCTGGCAGGATCCTGATACACTGTGAAACCCCATACACACCTGGCAGGATCCTGATACACTGAAACCCCATACACACCTGGCAGGATCCTGATACACTGTGAAACCCCATACACACCTGGCAGGATCCTGATACACTGTGAAACCCATACACACCTGGCAGGATCCTGATACACTGTGAAACCCCATACACACCTGGCAGGATCCTGATACACTGTGAAACCCCATACACACCTGGCAGGATCCTGATACACTGTGAAACCCCATACACACCTGGCAGGATCCTGATACACTGTGAAACCCCATACACACCTGGCAGGATCCTGATACACTGTGAAACCCATACACACCTGGCAGGATCCTGATACACTGTGAAACCCCATACACACCTGGCAGGATCCTGATACACTGTGAAACCCCATACACACCTGGCAGGATCCTGATACACTGTGAAACCCCATACACACCTGGCAGGATCCTGATACACTGTGAAACCACATACACACCTGGCAGGATCCTGATACACTGTGAAACCCCATACACACCTGGCAGGATCCTGATACACTGTGAAACCCCATACACACCTGGCAGGATCCTGATACACTGTGAAACCCCATACACACCTGGCAGGATCCTGATACACTGTGAAACCCCATACACACCTGGCAGGATCCTGATACACTGTGAAACCCCATACACACCTGGCAGGATCCTGATACACTGTGAAACCCCATACACACCTGGCAGGATCCTGATACACTGTGAAACCCCATACACACCTGGCAGGATCCTGATACACTGTGAAACCCCATACACACCTGGCAGGATCCTGATACACTGTGAAACCCCATACACACCTGGCAGGATCCTGATACACTGTGAAACCCCATACACACCTGGCAGGATCCTGATACACTGTGAAAACCCATACACAGCTAGCTGGATCCTGATACACTGTGCAACACCACACACACCTGGCAGGATCCTGATGCACTGTGAAACCCCATACACACCTGGCAGGATCCTGATACACTGTGAAACCCCCATACACACCTGGCAGGATCCTGATACACTGTGAAACCACATACACACCTGGCAGGATCCTGATACACTGTGTAACACCAAACTCACCTGGCAGGATCCTGAAACATTATGAAAACCCATACACACCTGGCAGGTTCCTGATCTACTGTGAAACACCATACACACCTGGCAGCATCCTGATACACTGTGAAACCCCATACACACCTGGCAGGATCTTGATACTCTGTTTAACCCCAAACCCACCAGGCAGGTTCCTGATACACTGTGAAACCCCATACACACCTGGCAGGATCTGGATACTCTGTGTAACCCCACACACACCTGGCAGGATCCTGATAGACTGTGGAACCCCAAACTCACCTGGCAGGATCCTGATACATTGTGAAAACCCATACACACCTGGCAGGATCCTGATACATTCTGAAACCCCATACACACCTGGCAGGATCCCGATACACTGTGTAACCCCAAACTCACCTGGCAGGATCCTGATACATTGTGAAAACCCATACACACCTGGCAGGATCCTGATACATTGTGAAAACCCATACACACCTGGCAGGATCCTGATAGACTGTGAACCCCAAACTCACCTGGCAGGATCCTGATACATTGTGAAAACCCATACACACCTGGCAGGATCCTGATACATTCTGAAACCCCATACACACCTGGCAGGATCCTGATACACTGTGAAACCCCATACACACCTGGCAGGATCCTGATACACTGAAACCCCATACACACCTGACAGGATCCTGATACACTGAGAAACCCCATCCACACCTGTCAGGATCCTGATACATTGTGAAACCCCATACACATCTGGCAGGATCCAGATACACTGTGTTACCCCATACACACCTGGCAGGATCCTGATACACTGTGAAACCCCATACACACCTGGCAGGATCCTGATACACTGTGAAACCCCATACACTGTGAAACCCCATACACACCTGGCAGGATCCTGATACACTGTGAAACCCCATACACACCTGGCAGGTTCCTGATTCACTGTGAAACCCCATACACACCTGCCAGGATCCTGTTGCACTGTGAAACCCCATACACACCTGGCAGGATCCTGATACACTGTGAAACCCCATACATACCTGGCAGGATCCTGATAGAATGTGAAACCACATACACACCTGGCAGGATCCTGATAGACTGTGAAACCCAATACACACCTGGCAGGTTTCTGATACAATGTGTAAACCCATACATACCTGGCAGGATCCTGATACACTGTGAAACCCCATACACACCTGGCAGGATCCTGATACACTGTGAAACACCATACACACCTGGCAGGATCCTGATAGACTGTGAAACCCCATACACACCTGGCAGGATCCTGATACATTGTGAAAACCCATACACAACTGGCAGTATCCTGATACACTATTAAACCCCCATACACACCTGGCAGGATCCTGATACACTGTGAAACCACATACACACCTGGCAGGATCCTGATACACTGTGTCACCCCAAACTAACCTGGCAGGATCCTGATACATTATGAAAAGTCATACACACCTGGCAGGTTCCTGATCTACTGTGAAACACCATATAAACCTGGCAGGATCTTAATACTCTGTGTAACCCCAAACCCACCTGGCAGGTTCCTGATACACTGTGAAACCCCATACACACCTGGCAGGATCTTGATACTCTGTGTAACCCCACACACACCTGGCAGGATCCTGATAAACTTGAGAGGTCGCACAACACCAGGTTATAGTCCAACAGTTTTATTTGAAATCACAAGCTTTCGGAGCTATCGCTCCTTCCTCAGGTGAAGTAAATTGGATACAGAATCGCCAGAGCATATATAGATGGAAAACAAAGCATGTGTACTTTACAATTGCAGACCAATAAATTAAATCATCCTGACTATCTGCCGAGGTGTGATAAAGTTAATTAAGTCAGCCAGGAAGGTACCACATCAAAAGATATAGCAATATACAACTGAGACAATGAGGTGTAGTCGCAGGGGGTCTAACGTGTCAAAAGCTGCCGTCTGTATGTAAAACGAAAAGCTTTAAAAAAAAATTACTTTTTTACTGGGAAAATTTTTACTTTTTTACTGGGAATCACATCTGTGAACAAGCTAACGACGACTCGAGTCCGGATCACGTCATGTATCGTGACATAAACCCAAGATCCCGATTGAGACCGTCTTCATGAGTGCGGAACTTGGCTATCAGTTTCTGCTCGATGATTTTGCGTTGTCGTGTGTTTCTAAGGTTGCCTTGGAGAACGCTTACCCGCAGATCCGAGGCTGAATGTCCTTGACTGCTGAAGTGTTCCCCGACTGGGAGGTAACAATCCTGCCTGGCGATTGTTGCGCGGTGCTCGTTCATACGTTGTCTCAGTGTCGGCATGGTCTCGCCGATGTACCATGCCGCGGTGCATTCTTTCCTGCAACGTATGAGGTAGACAACGTTTTACGAGTCACATGAGTATGTACCATGTACCTGGTGGGTAGTGTCCTCACGTGTGATGGTGGTATCTGTGTTGATGATCTGGCATGTCTTGCAGAGTTTGCCATGGCAGGGTTGTGTGGTGTCGTGGTCGCTGTTATCCTGAAAGCTGGGTAATTTGCTGCGAACTATGGTACTTCTGAGGTTAGGCGGCTGTTTGAAGGCAAGTAGTGGAGGCGTGGGGATGGCCTTAGCGAGGTGTTTGTCGTCATCGATGACATGTTGAAGGCTGCGAAGAACATGTCGTAGTTTCTCCGCTCCGGGGAAGTACTGGACGACGTAGGGTACCCTGTTGGTTGTGTCCCGTGTTCGCCTTCTGAGGAGGTCTATGCGATTTTTCGCTGTGGCCCGTCGGAACTGTCGATCGATGAGTCGAGCGTCATATCCCGTTCTTACGAAGGCGTTTTTCAGCGTCCGTAGGTGTCCATCGCGTTCCTCCTCGTCTGAGCAGATCCTGTGTATTCGCAGGGCTTGTCCATAGGGGATGGCTTCTTTAACATGGTTAGGGTGGAAGCTGGAGAAGTGGAGCATCGTGAGGTTGTCCGTGGGCTTGCGGTAGAGTGAAGTGCTGAGGCGTCCGTCTTTGATGGAGATTCGTGTGTCCAAGAATGAAACCGATTCTGAGGAGTAGTCCATGGTGAGTTTGATGGTGGGATGGAACTTGTTTATGTTATCGTGTAGTCTTTTCAGTGATCCTTCGCCATGGGTCCAAAGGAAGAAAATGTCGTCGATGTATCTGGTGTACAGCGTTGGCTGGAGGTCCTGTGCAGCGAAGAAGTCTTGCTCGAACTTGTGCATGAAGATGTTGGCGTATTGGGGTGCGAATTTGGTCCCCATGGCTGTTCCGTGTGTTTGGGTAAAAAAATGGTTGTCGAAGGTGAAGACATTGTGGTCAAGGATGAAGCGGATGAGTTGTAGGATGGCGTCTGGAGATTGGCTGTTGTTGATGTTGAGTACTGAGGCTGTTGCAGCGATGCCGTCATCGTGGGGGATACTGGTGTAGAGTGCCGATACGTCCATCGTGGCAAGGAGTGTTCCTGGTTCAACTGGTCCGTGGGTGCTGAGTTTCTGTAAGAAGTCTGTAGTGTCGCGACAGAAGCTGGGGGTTCCCTGTACGATTAAAATTTTTTTTTTTAAAGCTTTTCGTTTTACATACAGACGGCAGCTTTTGACACGTTAGAACCCCTGCGACTACACCTCATTGTCTCAGTTGTATCTTGCTATATCTTTTGATGTGGTACCTTCCTGGCTGACTTAATTAACTTTATCACACCTCGGCAGATAGTCAGGATGATTTAATTTATTGGTCTGCAATTGTAAAGTACACATGCTTTGTTTTCCATCTATATATGCTCTGGCGATTCTGTATCCAATTTACTTCACCTGAGGAAGGAGCGATAGCTCCGAAAGCTGGTGATTTCAAATAAAACTGTTGGACTATAACCTGGTGTTGTGCGACCTCTCAAGTTTGTCCACCCCAGTCCAACACCGGCATCTCCGCATCAGGATCCTGATACACAGTGAAACCCCATACACACTTGGCAGGATCCTGATACACTGTGAAACCCCATACACACCTGGCAGGAACATGATACACTGTGAAAAGCCTTACACACCGGTCAGGATCCTGATACACTGTGAAACCTCATACACACCTGTCTAGATCCTGATACATTGTTTAACCCCATACACACCTGGCAGGATCCTGATACACTGTGAAACCCCATACAGAACTGGCAGGATCCTGATACACTGTGAAACCCCATACACACCTGGCAGGATCCTGATACACTGTGAAAGCCCATACACCACTGGCTAGAACCTGATTCACTGTGAAACCCCATACACACCTGGTTGGATCCTGTTGCACTGTGAAACCCCATACACACCTGGCAGGATCCTGATACACTGTGAAACCCCATACACACCTGGGCGGAACCTGATTCACTGGGAAACCCCATACACACCTGGCAGGATCCTGTTGCACTGTGAAACCCCATACACACCTGGCAGGATCCTGATACACTGTGAAACCACATACACACCTGGCAGGATCTGATACACTGTGAAACCCCATACACACCTGGCAGGATCCTGATACACTGTGAAACCACATACACACATGGCAGGATCTGATACTCTGTGAAACCCCATACACACATGGCAGGATCCTGATACACTGTGAAACCCCAAACACACCTGGCAGGTTCCTGATACACTGTGAAACCCCATACACACCTGGCAGGATCCTGATACACTGTGTAACCCCATACACACCTGGCAGGTTCCTGATACACTGTGAAACCCCATACACACCTGGCAGGATCCTGATACACTGTGAAACCCCATACACACCTGGCAGGATCCTGATACACTGTGAAACCCCATACAAACCTGGCAGGATCCTGATACACTGTGTAACCCCATACACAACTGGCAGGATCCTGATAGACTGTGGAACCCCAAACTCACCTGGCAGGATCCTGATACATTGTGAAAACCCATACACACCTGGCAGGATCCTGATACATTCTGAAACCCCATACACACCTGGCAGGATCATGATACACTGTGAAACTCCATACACACCTGGCAGGATCCTGATACACTGTGAAACCCCATACACACCTGGCGGGATCCTGATACACTGAAACCCCATACACACCTGACAGGAACCTGATACACTGTGAAACCCCATACACTGTGAAACCCCATATACACCTGGCAGGATCCTGATACACTGTGAAACCCCATACACATCTGGCAGGATCCAGATACACTGTGTTACCCCATACACACCTGGCAGGATCCTGATACACTGTGAAAACCCATACACACCTGGCAGGATCCTGATACATTCTGAAACCCCATACACACCTGGCAGGATCCCGATACACTGTGTAACCCCAAACTCACCTGGCAGGATCCTGATACATTGTGAAAACCCATACACACCTGGCAGGATCCTGATACATTGTGAAAACCCATACACACCTGGCAGGATCCTGATAGACTGTGGAACCCCAAACTCACCTGGCAGGATCCTGATACATTGTGAAAACCCATACACACCTGGCAGGATCCTGATACATTCTGAAACCCCATACACACCTGGCAGGATCATGATACACTGTGAAACCCCACACACACCTGGCAGGATCTGATACACTGTGAAACCCCATACACACCTGGCAGGATCCTGATACACTGTGAAACCACATACACACATGGCAGGACCTGATACACTGTGAAACCCCATACACACCTGGCAGGATCCTGATACACTGTGAAACCCCAAACACACCTGGCAGGTTCCTGATACACTGTGAAACCCCATACACACCTGGCAGGATCCTGATACACTGGGTAACCGCATACACACCTGGCAGGATCCTGATACACTGTGAAACCACATACATACCTGGCAGGATCCTGATAGACTGTGAAAACCCATACACACCTGGCAGGATCCTGATACACTGTGAAACCCCATACACACCTGGCAGGATCCTGATACACTGTGAAACCCCATACACACCTGGCAGGATCCTGATACACTGTGAAACCCCATACACACCTGGCAGGATCCTGATACACTGTGAAACCCCATACACACCTGGCAGGATCCTGATGCACTGTGAAACCCCATACACACCTGGCAGGATCCTGATACACTGTGAAACCCCATACACACCTGGCAGGATCCTGATACACTGTGAAACCACATACACACCTGGCAGGATCCTGATACACTGTGAAACACCATACACACCTGGCAGGATCCTGATACACTGTGAAACCCATACACACCTGGCAGGATCCTGATCTACTGTGAAACACCATACACACCTGGCAGGATCCTGATACACTGTGAAACCCCATACACACCTGGCAGGATCTGGATACTCTGTGTAACCCCACACACACCTGGCAGGATCCTGATAGACTGTGGAACCCCAAACTCACCTGGCAGGATCCTGATACATTGTGAAAACCCATACACACCTGGCAGGATCATGATACATTCTGAAACCCCATACACACCTGGCAGGATCCCGATACACTGTGTAACCCCAAACTCACCTGGCAGGATCCTGATACATTGTGAAAACCCATACACACCTGGCAGGATCCTGATACATTGTGAAAACCCATACACACCTGGCAGGATCCTGATAGACTGTGGAACCCCAAACTCACCTGGCAGGATCCTGATACATTGTGAAAACCCATACACACCTGGCAGGATCCTGATACATTCTGAAACTCCATACACACCTGGCAGGATCATGATACACTGTGAAACTCCATACACACCTTGCAGGATCCTGATACACTGTGAAAGCCCATACACCACTGGCGAGAACCTGATTCACTGTGAAACCTCATACACACCTGTCTAGATCCTGATACATTGTTTAACACCTTACACACCTGGCAGGATCCTGATACACTGTGAAGCCCCATACAGAACTGGCAGGATCCTGATACACTGTGAAACCCCATACACACCTAGCAGGATCCTGATGCACTGTGAAAGCCCATACACCACTGGCTAGAACCTGATTCACTGTGAAACCCCATACACACCTGGTTGGATCCTGTTGCACTGTGAAACCCCATACACACCTGGCAGGATCTGATACACTGTGAAACCCCATACACACCTGGCAGGATCCTGATACACTGTGAAACCACATACACACATGGCAGGTCCTGATACACTGTGAAACCCCATACACACCTGGCAGGATCAGAATACACTGTGAAACCCCAAACACACCTGGCAGGTTCCTGATACACTGTGAAACCCCATACACACCTGGCAGGATCCTGATACACTGGGTAACCCCATACACACCTGGCAGGTTCCTGATACACTGTGAAACCCCATACACACCTGGCAGGATCCTGATAGACTGTGAAACCCCATACACACCTGGCAGGATCCTGATAGAACTGTGAAACCCCATACACACCTGGCAGGATCCTGATACACTGTGAAACCCCATACACACCTGGCAGGATCCTGATACACTGTGAAACCCCTTACACACCTGGCAGGATCCTGATACACTGTGAAACCCCATACACACCTGACAGGATCCTGATGCACTGTGAAACCCATACACACCTGGCAGGATCCTGATACACTGTGCAACACCACACACACCTGGCAGGATCTGATACACTGTGAAACCCCATACACACCTGGCAGGATCCTGATACACTGTGAAACCCCATACACACCTGGCAGGATCCTGATACACTGTGAAACCCCATACACACCTGGCAGGATCCTGATACACTGTGAAACCCCATACACACCTGGCAGGTTCCTGATACACTGTGAAACCCCATACACACCTGGCAGGATCCTGATACACTGTGAAACCGCATACACACCTGGCAGGTTCCTGATACACTGTGAAACCACATACATACCTGGCAGGATCCTGATAGAATGTGAAAACCCATACACACCTGGCAGGATCCTGATAGAATCTGAAACCCCATACACACCTGGCAGGATCCTGATACACTGTGTAACCCCATACACACCTGGCAGGATCCTGATACACTGTGATACCCCTTACACACCTAGCTGGATCCTGATACACTGTGAAACACCACACACACCTGGCAGGATCCTGATGCACTGTGAAACCCCATACACACCTGGCAGGATCCTGATACACTGTGAAACACCCATACACACCTGGCAGGATCCTGATACACTGTGAAACCACATACACACCTGGCAGGATCCTGATACACTGTGTAACCCCAAACTCACCTGGCAGGATGCTGAAACATTATGAAAACCCATACACACCTGGCAGCTTCCTGATCTACTGTGAAACACCATACACACCTGGCAGGATCCTGATACACTGTGAAACCCCATACACACCTGGCAGGATCCTGATACACTGTGAAACCCCATACACACCTGGCAGGATCCTGATACACTGTGAACCCCATACACACCTGGCAGGATCCTGATACACTGTGAAAACCCATACACACCTGGCAGGATCCTGATACACTGTGAAACCCCATACACACCTGGCAGGATCCTGATACACTGTGAAACCCCATACACACCTGGCAGGATCCTGATACACTGTGAAACCCCATACACACCTGGCAGGATCCTGATACACTGTGAAACCCCATACACACCTGGCAGGATCCTGATACACTGTGAACCCCAAACTCACCTGGCAGGATCCTGATACACTGTGAAACCCCATACACACCTGGCAGGATCCTGATACACTGTGAAACCCATACACACCTGGCAGGATCCTGATACACTGTGAAACCCCATACACACCTGGCAGGATCCTGATACACTGTGAAACCCATACACACCTGGCGAGATCCTGATTCACTGTGAAACCTCATACACACCTGGCTAGATCCTGATACACTGTTTAACACCATACACACCTGGCAGGATCCTGATACACTGTGAAGCCCCATACACACCTGGCAGGATCCTGATACACTGTGAAACCCCATACACACCTGGCAGGATCCTGATACACTGTGAAAGCCCATACACACTGGCTAGATCCTGATACACTGTGAAACCCCATACACACCTGGCTGGATCCTGTTACACTGTGAAACCCCATACACACCTGGCAGGATCTGATACACTGTGAAACCCCATACACACCTGGCAGGATCCTGATACACTGTGAAACCACATACACACATGGCAGGATCCTGATACACTGTGAAACCCCATACACACCTGGCAGGATCAGATACACTGTGAAACCCCAAACACACCTGGCAGGTTCCTGATACACTGTGAAACCCCATACACACCTGGCAGGATCCTGATACACTGTGTAACCCCATACACACCTGGCAGGTTCCTGATACACTGTGAAACCCCATACACACCTGGCAGGATCCTGATAGACTGTGAAACCCCATACACACCTGGCAGGATCCTGATAGAATCTGAAACCCCATACACACCTGGCAGGATCCTGATACACTGTGAAACCCCATACACACCTGGCAGGATCCTGATACACTGTGAAACCCCTTACACACCTGACAGGATCCTGATACACTGTGAAACCCCATACACACCTGACAGGATCCTGATGCACTGAAAACCCATACACAGCTAGCTGGATCCTGATACACTGTGAAACACCACACACACCTGGCAGGATCCTGATGCACTGTGAAACCCCATACACACCTGGCAGGATCCTGATACACTGTGAAACCCCCATACACACCTGGCAGGATCCTGATACACTGTGAAACCACATACACACCTGGCAGGATCCTGATACACTGTGTAACCCCAAACTCACCTGGCAGGATCCTGATACATTATGAAAACCCATACACACCTGGCAGGTTCCTGATCTACTGTGAAACACCATACACACCTGGCAGGATCCTGATACACTGTGAAACCCCATACACACCTGGCAGGATCTTGATACTCTGTGTAACCCCAAACACACCTGGCAGGTTCCTGATACACTGTGAAACCCCATACACACCTGGCAGGATCTTGATACTCTGTGTAACCCCACACACACCTGGCAGGATCCTGATAGACTGTGGAACCCCAAACTCACCTGGCAGGATTCTGATACACTGTGAAAACCCATACACACCTGGCAGGATCCTGATACATTCTGAAACCCCATACACACCTGGCAGGATCCTGATACACTGTGTAACCCCAAACTCACCTGGCAGGATCCTGATACATTGTGAAAACCCATACACACCTGGCAGGATCCTGATACATTGTGAAAACCCATACACACCTGGCAGGATCCTGATAGACTGTGGAACCCCAAACTCACCTGGCAGGATCCTGATACATTGTGAAAACCCATACACACCTGGCAGGATCCTGATACATTCTGAAACCCCATACACACCTGGCAGGATCCTGATACACTGTGAAACCCCATACACACCTGGCGGGATCCTGATACACTGAAACCCCATACACACCTGACAGGAACCCGATACACTGAGAAACCCCATCCACACCTGTCAGGATCCTGATACATTGTGAAACCCCATACACATCTGGCAGGATCCAGATACACTGTGTTACCCCATACACACCTGGCAGGATCCTGATACACTGTGAAACCCCATACACACCTGGCAGGATCCTGATACACTGTGAAACCCCATACACTGTGAAACCCCATACACACCTGGCAGGATCCTGATACACTGTGAAACCCCATACACACCTGGCAGGTTCCTGATTCACTGTGAAACCCCATACACACCTGCCAGGATCCTGTTGCACTGTGAAACCCCATACACACCTGGCAGGATCCTGATACACTGTGAAACCCCATACATACCTGGCAGGATCCTGATAGAATGTGAAACCACATACACACCTGGCAGGATCCTGATAGACTGTGAAACCCAATACACACCTGGCAGGTTTCTGATACAATGTGTAAACCCATACATACCTGGCAGGATCCTGATACACTGTGAAACCCCATACACACCTGGCAGGATCCTGATACACTGTGAAACACCATACACACCTGGCAGGATCCTGATAGACTGTGAAACCCCATACACACCTGGCAGGATCCTGATACATTGTGAAAACCCATACACAACTGGCAGTATCCTGATACACTATTAAACCCCCATACACACCTGGCAGGATCCTGATACACTGTGAAACCACATACACACCTGGCAGGATCCTGATACACTGTGTCACCCCAAACTAACCTGGCAGGATCCTGATACATTATGAAAAGTCATACACACCTGGCAGGTTCCTGATCTACTGTGAAACACCATATAAACCTGGCAGGATCTTAATACTCTGTGTAACCCCAAACCCACCTGGCAGGTTCCTGATACACTGTGAAACCCCATACACACCTGGCAGGATCTTGATACTCTGTGTAACCCCACACACACCTGGCAGGATCCTGATAAACTTGAGAGGTCGCACAACACCAGGTTATAGTCCAACAGTTTTATTTGAAATCACAAGCTTTCGGAGCTATCGCTCCTTCCTCAGGTGAAGTAAATTGGATACAGAATCGCCAGAGCATATATAGATGGAAAACAAAGCATGTGTACTTTACAATTGCAGACCAATAAATTAAATCATCCTGACTATCTGCCGAGGTGTGATAAAGTTAATTAAGTCAGCCAGGAAGGTACCACATCAAAAGATATAGCAATATACAACTGAGACAATGAGGTGTAGTCGCAGGGGTTCTAACGTGTCAAAAGCTGCCGTCTGTATGTAAAACGAAAAGCTTTAAAAAAAAATTACTTTTTTACTGGGAAAATTTTTACTTTTTTACTGGGAATCACATCTGTGAACAAGCTAACGACGACTCGAGTCCGGATCACGTCATGTATCGTGACATAAACCCAAGATCCCGATTGAGACCGTCTTCATGAGTGCGGAACTTGGCTATCAGTTTCTGCTCGATGATTTTGCGTTGTCGTGTGTTTCTAAGGTTGCCTTGGAGAACGCTTACCCGCAGATCCGAGGCTGAATGTCCTTGACTGCTGAAGTGTTCCCCGACTGGGAGGTAACAATCCTGCCTGGCGATTGTTGCGCGGTGCTCGTTCATACGTTGTCTCAGTGTCGGCATGGTCTCGCCGATGTACCATGCCGCGGTGCATTCTTTCCTGCAACGTATGAGGTAGACAACGTTTTACGAGTCACATGAGTATGTACCATGTACCTGGTGGGTAGTGTCCTCACGTGTGATGGTGGTATCTGTGTTGATGATCTGGCATGTCTTGCAGAGTTTGCCATGGCAGGGTTGTGTGGTGTCGTGGTCGCTGTTATCCTGAAAGCTGGGTAATTTGCTGCGAACTATGGTACTTCTGAGGTTAGGCGGCTGTTTGAAGGCAAGTAGTGGAGGCGTGGGGATGGCCTTAGCGAGGTGTTTGTCGTCATCGATGACATGTTGAAGGCTGCGAAGAACATGTCGTAGTTTCTCCGCTCCGGGGAAGTACTGGACGACGTAGGGTACCCTGTTGGTTGTGTCCCGTGTTCGCCTTCTGAGGAGGTCTATGCGATTTTTCGCTGTGGCCCGTCGGAACTGTCGATCGATGAGTCGAGCGTCATATCCCGTTCTTACGAAGGCGTTTTTCAGCGTCCGTAGGTGTCCATCGCGTTCCTCCTCGTCTGAGCAGATCCTGTGTATTCGCAGGGCTTGTCCATAGGGGATGGCTTCTTTAACATGGTTAGGGTGGAAGCTGGAGAAGTGGAGCATCGTGAGGTTGTCCGTGGGCTTGCGGTAGAGTGAAGTGCTGAGGCGTCCGTCTTTGATGGAGATTCGTGTGTCCAAGAATGAAACCGATTCTGAGGAGTAGTCCATGGTGAGTTTGATGGTGGGATGGAACTTGTTTATGTTATCGTGTAGTCTTTTCAGTGATCCTTCGCCATGGGTCCAAAGGAAGAAAATGTCGTCGATGTATCTGGTGTACAGCGTTGGCTGGAGGTCCTGTGCAGCGAAGAAGTCTTGCTCGAACTTGTGCATGAAGATGTTGGCGTATTGGGGTGCGAATTTGGTCCCCATGGCTGTTCCGTGTGTTTGGGTAAAAAAATGGTTGTCGAAGGTGAAGACATTGTGGTCAAGGATGAAGCGGATGAGTTGTAGGATGGCGTCTGGAGATTGGCTGTTGTTGATGTTGAGTACTGAGGCTGTTGCAGCGATGCCGTCATCGTGGGGGATACTGGTGTAGAGTGCCGATACGTCCATCGTGGCAAGGAGTGTTCCTGGTTCAACTGGTCCGTGGGTGCTGAGTTTCTGTAAGAAGTCTGTAGTGTCGCGACAGAAGCTGGGGGTTCCCTGTACGATTAAAATTTTTTTTTTTAAAGCTTTTCGTTTTACATACAGACGGCAGCTTTTGACACGTTAGAACCCCTGCGACTACACCTCATTGTCTCAGTTGTATCTTGCTATATCTTTTGATGTGGTACCTTCCTGGCTGACTTAATTAACTTTATCACACCTCGGCAGATAGTCAGGATGATTTAATTTATTGGTCTGCAATTGTAAAGTACACATGCTTTGTTTTCCATCTATATATGCTCTGGCGATTCTGTATCCAATTTACTTCACCTGAGGAAGGAGCGATAGCTCCGAAAGCTGGTGATTTCAAATAAAACTGTTGGACTATAACCTGGTGTTGTGCGACCTCTCAAGTTTGTCCACCCCAGTCCAACACCGGCATCTCCGCATCAGGATCCTGATACACAGTGAAACCCCATACACACTTGGCAGGATCCTGATACACTGTGAAACCCCATACACACCTGGCAGGAACATGATACACTGTGAAAAGACTTACACACCGGTCAGGATCCTGATACACTGTGAAACCTCATACACACCTGTCTAGATCCTGATACATTGTTTAACCCCATACACACCTGGCAAGATCCTGATACACTGTGAAGCCCCATACAGAACTGGCAGGATCCTGATACACTGTGAAACCCCATACACACCTAGCAGGATCCTGATACACTGTGAAAGCCCATACACCACTGGCTAGAACCTGATTCACTGTGAAACCCCATACACACCTGGTTGGATCCTGTTGCACTGTGAAACCCCATACACACCTGGCAGGATCCTGATGCACTGTGAAATCCCATAAACACCTGGGCGTAACCTGATTCACTGGGAAACCCCATACACACCTGGCAGGATCCTGTTGCACTGTGAAACCCCATACACACCTGGCAGGATTCTGATACACTGTGAAACCACATAGACACCTGGCAGGATCTGATACACTGTGAAACCCCATACACACCTGGCAGGATCCTGATACACTGTGAAACCACATACACACATGGCAGGATCTGATACTCTGTGAAACCCCATACACACATGGCAGGATCCTGATACACTGTGAAACCCCAAACACACCTGGCAGGTTCCTGATACACTGTGAAACCCCATACACACTTGGCAGGATCCTGATACACTGTGTAACCCCATACACACCTGGCAGGTTCCTGATAAACTGTGAAACCCCATACATACCTGGCAGGATCCTGATAGAATGTGAAACCCCATACACACCTGGCAGGATCCTGATAGAATGTGAAACCCCATACAAACCTGGCAGGATCCTGATACACTGTGTAACCCCATACACACCTGGCAGGATCCTGATAGACTGTGGAACCCCAAACTCACCTGGCAGGATCCTGATACATTGTGAAAACCCATACACACCTGGCAGGATCCTGATACATTCTGAAACCCCATACACACCTGGCAGGATCATGATACACTGTGAAACTCCATACACACCTGGCAGGATCCTGATACACTGTGAAACCCCATACACACCTGGCGGGATCCTGATACACTGAAACCCCATACACACCTGACAGGAACCCGATACACTGAGAAACCCCATCCACACCTGTCAGGATCCTGATACACTGTGAAACCCCATACACATCTGGCAGGATCCAGATACACTGTGTTACCCCATACACACCTGGCAGGATCCTGATACACTGTGAAACCCCATACACACCTGGCAGGATCCTGATACACTGTGAAACCCCATACACTGTGAAACCCCATATACACCTGGCAGGATCCTGATACACTGTGAAACCCCATACACACCTGGCAGGTTCCTGATTCACTGTGAAACCCCATACACACCTGCCAGGATCCTGTTGCACTGTGAAACCCCATACACACCTGGCAGGATCCTGATACACTGTGAAACCCCATACATACCTGGCAGGATCCTGATAGAATGTGAAACCACATACACACCTGGCAGGATCCTGATAGACTGTGAAACCCAATACACACCTTGCAGGATCCTGATACACTGAGCAAACACATACACCCCTGGCAGGATTCTGATACACTGTTAAACCCCATACACACCTGGCAGGTTTCTGATACAATGTGTAAACCCATACATACCTGGCAGGATCCTGATACACTGTGAATCCCTATACACACCTGGCAGGATCCTGACACACTGTGAAACCCCATACACACCTGGCAGGATCCTGATACACTGTGAAACACCATACACACCTGGCAGGATCCTGATAGACTGTGAAACCCCATACACACCTGGCAGGATCCTGATACATTGTGAAAACCCATACACAACTGGCAGGATCCTGATACACTATTAAACCCCCATACACACCTGGCAGGATCCTGATACACTGTGAAACCACATACACACCTGGCAGGATCCTGATACACTGTGTCACCCCAAACTAACCTGGCAGGATCCTGATACATTATGAAAAGTCATACACACCTGGCAGGTTCCTGATCTACTGTGAAACACCATACAAACCTGGCAGGATCCTGTTACACTGTGAAACCCCATACACACCTGGCAGGATCTTGATACACTGTGTAACCCCAAACCCACCTGGCAGGTTCCTGATACACTGTGAAACCCCATACACACCTGGCAGGATCTTGATACTCTGTGTAACCCCACACACACCTGGCAGGATCCTGATACACAGTGAAACCCCATACACACTTGGCAGGATCCTGATACACTGTGAAACCCCATACACACCTGGCAGGAACATGATACACTGTGAAAAGACTTACACACCGGTCAGGATCCTGATACACTGTGAAACCTCATACACACCTGTCTAGATCCTGATCCATTGTTTAACCCCATACACAGCTGGCAAGATCCTGATACACTGTGAAGCCCCATACAGAACTGGCAGGATCCTGATACACTGTGAAACCCCATACACACCTAGCAGGATCCTGATACACTGTGAAAGCCCATACACCACTGGCTAGAACCTGATTCACTGTGAAACCCCATACACACCTGGTTGGATCCTGTTGCACTGTGAAACCCCATACACACCTGGCAGGATCCTGATGCACTGTGAAATCCCATAAACACCTGGGCGTAACCTGATTCACTGGGAAACCCCATACACACCTGGCAGGATCCTGTTGCACTGTGAAACCCCATACACACCTGGCAGGATTCTGATAAACTGTGAAACCACATAGACACCTGGCAGGATCTGATACACTGTGAAACCCCATACACAGCTGGCAGGATCCTGATACACTGTGAAACCACATACACACATGGCAGGATCTGATACTCTGTGAAACCCCATACACACCTGGCAGGATCCTGATACACTGTGAAACCCCAAACACACCTGGCAGGTTCCTGATACACTGTGAAACCCCATACACACTTGGCAGGATCCTGATACACTGTGTAACCCCATACACACCTGGCAGGTTCCTGATACACTGTGAAACCCCATACATACCTGGCAGGATCCTGATAGAATGTGAAACCCCATACACACCTGGCAGGATCCTGATAGAATGTGAAACCCCATACAAACCTGGCAGGATCCTGATACACTGTGTAACCCCATACACACCTGGCAGGATCCTGATGCACTGTGAAACCCCATACACACCTGGCAGGATCCTGATACACTGTGAAACCCCATAAACACCTGGCAGGATCCTGATACACTGTGAAACCACATACACACCTGGCAGGATCCTGATACACTGTAGGAAGGAATCACTGTAATACAGAGTAATGATATTGGGTCAAAAAATCATGATAATGAAACAGTTTGGGTGGAGATAAGGAATAATAAGGGGAAAAAAACACTAGTGGGCGTAGTCTATAGGCCTCCGAACAGTTGCAACTCTGTTGGACGGAGTATCAATCAGGAAATAGTTGAGGCATGTAATAAGGGAACATCTATAATTATGGGGGATTTTAACTATCATATTAATTGGACAAATCAAATGGGGCAGGGCTGCCTTGAGGATGAGTTCATTGAGTGTATTAGGGATGGGTTTCTTGAGCAGTATGTAACTGAACCGACCAGGGGGCAAGCAACCTTAGATCTGGTCCTGTGTAACGAGACAGGATTAATTAAAAATGTCCGAGTAAAGGATCCCCTTGGAATGAGTGACCATAACATGGTTGAATTCCATATTCAATTAGAGGGTGAGAAGGTTGGATCTCAAACAAGCGTGCTAAGCTTGAATAAAGGAGACTATGAAGGTATGCGAGCGGAATTGAGTAGAGTGGATTGGGAAAATAGATTAAAGGGTAAGACGACACATGATCAGTGGTGTACATTCAAGGAGTTATTTTACAACTTCCAAAAAAAATATATTCCACTGAAAAGAAAAGGGTGTAAAAGAAAGGACAGTCATCCGTGGCTAAGTAAAGAAATTAAGGATAGTATTCGACTAAAAACAAGGGCATATAAGGTAGCGAAATCTAGTGGGAGGACAGAGGATTGGGAAAATTTTAAAAGGCAGCAAAAAATAACAAAAAGATTGATTAAGAAAGGGAAGATAGATTATGAAAGTAAATTAGCAAAAAATATAAAAACAGATAGTAAGAGTTTTTATAGTTATATAAAAAGAAAAAGGGTGGCTAAAGTAAATGTTGGTCCCTTAGAGGATGAGACCGGGAAATTAATGTTGGGAAATATGGAGATGGCAAAAACACTGAATGAATATTTTGTATCAGTCTTTACAGTAGAGGACACTAAGAATATCCCAACACTGGACAAACAGGGGCTATAGGGGGAGAGGAGCTAAACACGATCAAAATCACTAAGGAAGTGGTACTCGGTAAAATAATGGGACTCAAGGCGGATAAAGCACCTGGACCTGATGGCTTACATCCTAGAGTCTTGAAGGAAGTGGCGGTAGGGATTGTAGATGCATTGGTAATAATTTTTCAAAACTCCCTGGATTCCGCTGAGGTCCCGGCAGACTGAAAAACTGCTAATGTAACACCCTTATTTAAAAAGGGCAGTAGACAGAAGGCTGGTAACTATACACCGGTTAGCCTAACATCTGTGGTAGGTAAAATTTTGGAGTCCATTATTAAGGAAACAGTAACAGGACATTTGGATAATCATAATTTAATAGGACAAAGTCAGCATGGTTTTACGAAGGGGAAGTCATGTTTGACAAATTTGCTGGAGTTCTTTGAGGAAGTAACATATAGAGTGGATAAAGGGGAACCAGTGGACGTAGTGTATTTAGACTTCCAAAAGGCATTTGACAAGGTGCCACACAAAAGATTATTGCTTAAGGTAAAAAATCACGGGATTGGGGGTAATATTCTGGCATGGATAGAGGATTGGCTATCCAACAGAAAGCAAAGAGTTGGGATAAATGGTTCATTCTCAGACTGGCAATCAGTAACTAGTGGTGTTCCACAGGGGTCAGTGCTGGGTCCCCAACTCTTTACAATCTATATTAACGATTTGGAGGAAGGGACCAAGTGTAACATATCAAAATTTGCAGATGATACAAAGATGGGAGGGAAAGTAGTGAGTGAGGAGGATATAAAAAACCTGCAAGGGGACATAGACAGGTTAAGTAAGTGGGCAGAGATTTGGCAGATGGAATACAACACTGGAAAGTGTGAGGTGATGCACTTTGGCAGGAAAAATCCTAGAGCAATTTATTATCTTAATGGCAAGAAACTGGAGAGTACTGAAGTGCAAAGGGATCTGGGGGTCCTGGTGCACGAAACTCAAAAGGTTAGTATGCAGGTGCAGCAAGTGATTAAGAAGGCAAATGGAATGTTGGCTTTCATTGCTAGGGGGATAGAATATAAAAATAGGGAGGTATTGCTTCAGTTGTACAAGGTATTGGTGAGACCGCACCTGGAATACTGCATACAGTTTTGGTGTCCTTACTTAAGGAAAGACATCCTTGCTCTCGAGGCAGTGCAAAAAAGGTTCACTCGGTTAATCCCGGGGATGAGGGGGTGGTCATATGAGGAGAGGTTGGGTAGATTGGGACTCTACTCATTGGAGTTCAGAAGAATGAGAGGCGATCTTATTGAAACATATAAGATTGTGAAGGGGTTGGATCGGGTGGATGCGGGGAGGATGTTCCCGATGACAGGTGAGACTAGAACTAGGGGACATAGTCTTAGAATAAGGGGCTGCTCTTTCAAAACTGAGATGAGGAGGAACTACTTCACTCAGAGGGTGGTAGGTCCATGGAATATGCTGCCACAAAAAGCTGTAGAAGCTACAACATTAATTAAATTTAAAACAGAAATAGACAGTTTCCTAGAAGTAAAGGGCATTAAGGGTTACGGGGAGCGGGCAGGAATTTGGACATGAGTCTAGGTTCGGATCGGTCATGGCCCTGTGGGTAGTGGAGCGGGCCCAGGGACCGTGTAGCCTGATTCTGCTCCTATTTCGTGGGTGCAATTCTGTTAGATGCAGGAGATGGTTCTGTGATAGATAGTAGATTGGCGGTTAGGATCAGATCAGCCATGATCTTATTGAATGGCGGAGCAGGCTCGAGGGGCCGATTGGCCTACTCCTGCTCCTATTTCTTATGTTCTTAACTCACCTGGCAGGATCCTGAAACATTATGAAAACCCATACACACCTGGCAGGTTCCTGATCTACTGTGAAACCCCATACACACCTGGCAGGATCTGGATACTCTGTTTAACCCCAAACCCACCTGGCAGGTTCCTGATACACTGTGAAACCCCATACACACCTGGCAGGATCTGGATACTCTGTGTAACCCCACACACACCTGGCAGGATCCTGATACATTGTGAAAACCCATACACACCTGGCAGGATCCTGATACTTTCTGAAACCCCATACACACCTGGCAGGATCCTGATACATTGTGAAAACCCATACACACCTGGCAGGATCCTGATACATTCTGAAACCCCATACACACCTGGCAGGATCCCGATACACTGTGTAACCCCAAACTCACCTGGCAGGATCCTGATACATTGTGAAAACCCATACACACCTGGCAGGATCCTGATACATTGTGAAAACCCATACACACCTGGCAGGATCCTGATAGACTGTGGAACCCCAAACTCACCTGGCAGGATCCTGATACATTGTGAAAACCCATACACACCTGGCAGGATCCTGATACATTCTGAAACCCCATACACGCCTGGCAGGATCATGATACACTGTGAAACTCCATACACACCTGGCAGGATCCTGATACACTGTGAAACCCCATACACACCTGGCGGGATCCTGATACACTGAAACCCCATACACACCTGACAGGAACCCGATACACTGAGAAACCCCATCCACACCTGTCAGGATCCTGATACATTGTGAAACCCCATACATATCTGGCAGGATCCTGATACACTGTGTTACCCCATACACACCTGGCAGGATCCTGATACACTGTGAAACCCCATACACACCTGGCAGGATCCTGATACACTGTGAAACCCCATACACTGTGAAACCCCATACACACCTGGCAGGATCCTGATACACTGTGAAACCCCATACACACCTGGCAGGTTCCTGATTCACTGTGAAACCCCATACACACCTGCCAGGATCCTGTTGCACTGTGAAACCCCATACACACCTGGCAGGATCCTGATACACTGTGAAATCCCATACATACCTGGCAGGATCCTGATAGAATGTGAAACCCCATACACACCTGGCAGGATCCTGATAGACTGTGAAACCCAATACACACCTTGCAGGATCCTGATACACTGAGCAAACACATACACCCCTGGCAGGATCCTGATACACTGTGAAACCCCATACACACCTGGCAGGTTTCTGATACAATGTGTAACCCCATACACACCTGGCAGGATCCTGATACACTGTGAAACCCCATACACACCTGGCAGGATCCTGATACACTGTGAAACCCCATACACACCTGGCAGGATCCTGATACACTGTGAAACACCATACACACCTGGCAGGATCCTGATAGACTGTGAAACCCCATACACACCTGGCAGGATCCTGATACACTGTGAAAACCCATACACAACTGGCAGGATCCTGATACACTATTAAACCCCCATACACACCTGGCAGGATCCTGATACACTGTGAAACCACATACACACCTGGCAGGATCCTGATACACTGTGTCACCCCAAACTAACCTGGCAGGATCCTGATACATTATGAAAAGTCATACACACCTGGCAGGTTCCTGATCTACTGTGAAACACCATAAAAACCTGGCAGGATCCTGTTACACTGTGAAACCCCATACACACCTGGCAGGATCTTGATACTCTGTGTAACCCCAAACCCACCTGGCAGGTTCCTGATACACTGTGAAACCCCATACACACCTGGCAGGATCTTGATACTCTGTGTAACCCCACACACACCTGGCAGGATCCTGATACACAGTGAATCCCCATACACACTTGGCAGGATCCTGATACACTGTGAAACCCCATACACACCGGTCAGGATCCTGATACACTGTGAAACCTCATACACACCTGTCTAGATCCTGATACATTGTTTAACCCCATACACACCTGGCAAGATCCTGATACACTGTGAAGCCCCATACAGAACTGGCAGGATCCTGATACACTGTGAAACCCCATACACACCTAGCAGGATCCTGATACACTGTGAAAGCCCATACACCACTGGCTAGAACCTGATTCACTGTGAAACCCCATACACACCTGATTGGATCCTGTTGCACTGTGAAACCCCATACACACCTGGCAGGATCCTGATGCACTGTGAAATCCCATAAACACCTGGGCGTAACCTGATTCACTGGGAAACCCCATACACACCTGGCAGGATCCTGTTGCACTGTGAAACCCCATACACACCTGGCAGGATTCTGATACACTGTGAAACCACATAGACACCTGGCAGGATCTGATACACTGTGAAACCCCATACACAACTGGCAGGATCCTGATACACTGTGAAACCACATACACACATGGCAGGATCTGATACTCTGTGAAATCCCATACGCACCTGGCAGGATCCTGATACACTGTGAAACCCCATACACACCTGGCAGGATCCTGATACACTGTGAAAGCCCATACACACCTGGCAGGATCCTGATACACTGTGAAACCCCATACACACCTGGCAGGATCCTGATACACTGTGAAACCCCATACACACCTGGCAGGATCCTGATACACTGTGAAACCCCATACACACCTGGCAGGATCCTGATACACTGTGAAACCCCATACACACCTGGCAGGATCCTGATACACTGTGAAACCCCATACACACCTGGCAGGATCCTGATGCACTGTGAAAACCCCATACACACCTGGCAGGATCCTGATGCACTGTGAAACCCCATACACACCTGGCAGGATCCTGATACACTGTGAAACCCCATACACACCTGGCAGGATCCTGATACACTGTGAAAACCCCATACACACCTGGCAGGATCGTCATACACTGTGAAACCCCATACATACCTGGCAGGATTCTGATGCACTGTGAAACCCCATACACACCTGGCAGGATTCTGATACACTGTGAAACCCCATACACACCTGGCAGGATCCTGATAACACTGTGAAACCCCATACACACCTTGCAGGATCCTGATACACTGTGAAACCCCATACACACCTGGCAGTATCCTGATACACTGTGAAGCATCATACACTTCAGCTACTCTTCCAATATACAGCAAATCTTAATACACATCACCCATGTGCCACACAGAATCTCTGGGATCTTACATTTCCTTGAGCTGCATATTCAGGGTTTCTGGACCCCTAGAATTCGGTCTCACCATAAAGTGTAGGGAAAGAGATGGAGACATGCGTAATAGCAAAATGTTATCGCTTCTCAGCACAAAATAAGATGTCGGAAAGAGGTTTTTCCGATCTGGGAAAATGTACTTATGTTCACACAGTAGAACATTAATCCGTGTAGAAATGTGAGAAATGTACAATGTTCAGGGTGACTAGGAAGTTATTGTTTATCTTCATAATTTTAGTGAAATTAGCACAAAGAATAGTCGAACGAATGAGTAGAACGCTGAGTGGAACATCCTTCCATTCACAGACTGTCCCACTCGCAATTCACACAATGCCCCAGATAACCTGCCCAAGGTCTGATACAGTAACAGTGGGACAATTGACCATTCACAGTCTGTCCCACTCCCAATTCACACAATGCCCCAGATAACCTGCCCAAGGTCTGATACAGTAACATTGGGACACTTAACCATTCACCGTCTGTCCCACTCCCAATTCACACAATGCCCCAGATAACCTGCCCAAGGTCTGATACAGTAACAGTGGGACACTTGACCATTCACAGTCTGTCCCACTCCCAATTCACACAATGCCCTAGATAACCTGCCCAAAGTCTGATACAATAACAGTGGGACACTTGACCGTTCGCACTCTGTCCATATCCCACTGATATCCTGTGCCCTATTTCCCAGTTAATATTAGAATCAAGTGAGGATTTGAAACATTTCTCAGCTACTAACTGAGTTTTAATTTCTACACGCATCTCTATCGAAACTGCCAATTAAATCTTGCAATATTTTACTGAATAGTGAAATAGTATTGAGAAGTTGTATTTATGTCAATACAAATAATAGTCACTTTCTGACTATTCTAATTGAAGATGTACAGCAGAAACACAAGGACACACTCCGGGAACAAACTGAAACACTGAGAGTGAACACTATCCTAATAAAGGAGAAGGTTAAGATTTTCCAGCTGGTTGATCGATACGCTGAGTTAACGGTCATTTCTACTGTTCGAGATCGGACACTTGTAGAACATGAACTGCTGGCAAGAGGCCGAGACCATGAAGAGTGGAGAGAGGAACACCTCCGGGGAGAACTGGAGAAAATCCGAACTGATCAATTGTTCCACAGCAGTTTTTCCCGGAGAGAATCCAATTCTGGGAGTTCAGGAGCAGTGAGCGGAGTCCCGGGGATTGGAAAAACAACAATGGTACAAAAAATTGTTCATGACTGGGCCACTGGGAAAATATACCCACACTTTCAATTTGTTTTCAGTTTTAAATTCCGGGATTTGAACGCTATTAACTTTCGAATAAACCTGAGGAATCTGATACTGGATCTGTATCCTTACTTTGGGAATAATCTTGGAGAGCTCTGGAAGAACCCAGAGGGATTGCTGTTTATATTCGATGGTTTGGATGAATTCAAGGACGTGATCAATTTTGCTGACAATCGGAGAAATACAGAACCTCAGCACATGTGCACAGATCCTGAAGACTGGTGTGAAGTATCTGACATTGTGTACAGTTTAATACAGCACAAGCTGCTCCCAGGATGTTCAGTGCTAGTGACCAGCCGCCCCACTGCATTACATTTATTGGAAAAGGCTGAGATCAGTGTCTGGGCTGAAATCCTGGGATTTGTTGGTGAAGAACGGAAGGAATATTTCAACAAGTTTTTTGAAGATCAGGCGGTGGCAGCAGCTGTTTTCAAACACGTGAAAGAGAACGATATCCTGTACACCATGAGCTACAACCCTTCCTACTGCTGGATCCTCGGTCTGTCACTGGGTCCCTTCTTTACACAAAGAGACAGGAATCAGCAGCGAGTTCCCAAGACCATCACCCAACTATATTCCTACTATATTTACAACATTCTGAAAAACCATGGCCGAGAGATTGAAAGCCCCCGTGATGTGCTACTGAAGCTTGGTGAGATGGCCTTCACAGGAGTCTCCAAGAAGAAGATTGTGTTTCGAAACGGAGATTTGATCAAGTACAATCTGCAACCTTCCCAGTTCCTGTCTGGGTTCATGATGGAACTTTTGGAGAGAGATGATTCTGCCCAGAGCGTGGTGTACACATTCCCGCACCTCACCATCCAAGAGTTTGTAGCCGCACTCACACAATTCCTGACTCCAGATCCCGGGGACACCCTGAACCTCCTCAGAGAAGCCCACAGCAAGGAAGATGGGCGATTTGAGATATTTCTCCGTTTTGTTGCTGGTCTCTCCTCCCCACAGGCAGCTCGGCCCCTGGAGGAGTTTCTGGGTCCTTTTCTTCATCAAACCACCTGCCGAGTGATTGACTGGGTGATGGAGAAGGTTGAAGGACAGATTAGGAACACAGGGAATGAAACTGGTAAAAGGAACCTCCTGAACACATTCCACTACCTGTTTGAGTCTCAGAATAAAGGTCTGGCTCGGAAAACAGTGGGATCAGTGAAATCACTTACATTTCGTGGATTGACATTGACCCCGATTGACTGTGCGGTCCTGTCTCATGTCATTGGACTCTGTGATACAATAAAAGAACTCAATCTCGGAGGCTGCTCCATTCAGTGTGAGGGACTCCAGCGGCTGGGACCCGAACTGCACAAATGTCGGGTGTTGAGGTAACTGTTTATTTGTCTCTAACTGTTGGGTGAATTGTAGAACAGTCACGGATTGTGCTGTTGCTCCGTAATGTAGGGAAACAAACAGTTCAGTTAAACCAGTGAGAAGCAGATTCAACACAAATATGACCAATAATAAGAGGATCGGTCAGTAATTCCCTAAGGACTGGAGAATCTAAAATGGATCCTTGTGAACAAGTAGGGATTTTACAATCTTTATCGGATCAGCAAATACATGCCACTGAGAGTCTGATAATTTAATTACAATAAATCATATTTAATAAGGCTGGACAACGGAATGTAAACATACAATATAATCCGGCAGTAAAGATAAAATTAATTTAAAATGTTTTGCATATCCACCATTTCAACTGGGAACAGGAGAGAAACCCGAGTTTAAATCACTAACAGTTCGATATTTACTCCAATACCGTGCAGGGTGTGTCCTGTCGAGGGGGTAGTTTCCTGGATTGGGAATATTGGGGAATCGGGAATTCTTTCAGCTGTAAATGTTTACAATTATTCACAGTCCTGAACATTGAGTAAAGATTGCTATTCAGGATCTTAAACCTGCCGGTGAAAAGGTTCCAATCTAACCGGAGTACAGACACACACCGGCCAGCGGTGGGGCCTCGCAAACAGCGGGCGGCTCCTGGGTAAACTGGGGGCAGTGAAGCCGGGAATTTCCAATAATCCGCCCCCTGTGTGTGAGGCCCCGCTCGGGGAGGGAAGTTCCGAAAATTCCCCCTTAACTGTCGGGCCAGTTACACCTGAAATAAATGTAGAGCCAGTTTAATGGGAATAAAGTGAGAGACTCCCCTCCCCTATAAACTAGGAGCACATGGACATTTGAAACTTGTAACGGGACAGAATAAACTCTATTGCTGCTATTGACAAACATTCACTATAAGTCCTCTGACTCCCACAGCTACCTGGAATACACTTCCTCCCACCTCGCTTCCTGTAAGGACCCTGGTCTATTCTCCCAGTTTTTCTGTCTCTGCCGCATCTCCTCTGACAATGCCACGTTCCATACTCGTGCTTCCGACATGTCTTCCTTTTTCCTCAACCGAGGATTCCCCTCTACCATGGTGACACGGCTCTTGACCATGTCCGTTCTATTTCCCGCACTTCTGCTCTCACCCCTTTCCCTCCTTCCCAGAACCACGATAGGGTTCCCCTTGTCCTCACCTTTCACCCCACCAGCCTCCGCATTCAACGGATCATCCTCCGCCATTTCCGCCACCTCCAGCGTGATACCACCACCAAACACATCTTACCCTCCCCTCCCCTTTCAGCATTCCGCAGGGCCCGCTCCCTGCACGACACCCTGGTTCAGTCCTCAATCAGCCCAACACCCCTCCCTCTTCCCACGGCACCTTCCCGTGCAAGCACAGGAGATGCTACACCTTCCCTTTTACCTCTTCCCTTCACACTGTCCAGGGCCCCAAACACTCCTTCCAGGTAAAACAGCGATTTTCTTCTACTTCTTGCAATTTATTAAACTCTATTCGCTGCTCATGATGCGGTCTCCTCTACATTGGGGAGACCAAACGCAGATTGGGTGACCGCTTTGTGGAACACCTCCGCTCAGTCCGTAAGTGTGACCCCGAGCTTCTGGTCGCCTATCGCTTTAATTCTCTGCTCCACTCCCACTCGGATCTCTCTATTCTCGGCCTCTTACACTCTTCCAACAAAGTACAACATAAGATCGAGGAACAGACCTCATCTTTCAATTAGGAACTTTACAGCCTTCTGGACTCAACATCGAGTTCAACAATTTCAGGTTATAAACTCGGCCCCTATTTTATTTTTTTCATTATTGTTTTTCCTTTTCCCTTTTTTTCTCTCGCATGACAGCTGTTGATGATTCTGCCATTGCCATTCACACCTCATCTAGATTCATCTTTTGTTTCTTAACTTGTCCCATTACCATCACCTTTTGCTTGCACCGTCATCCCTTTTGTCTTTTAATCTCTCCTGTCTTCCACCCTATCACAGACCTTCCCTTTTGTTCTTTCCTCCGCTCCCCCCACCTTTCCCGGCCCCGACACTTGCTTAAAAATCTGTTACATCTGTAACTTTTTCCAGTTCTGACGAAGGGTCCTCGACCTGAAACATTAACTCTGTTTCACTCTCTATAGATGCTGCCTGACCTGCTGGGGATTTCCAGCATTTCCTGTTTTTATTTCAGAATAAATTCTCCGTGTTATATAAAATCCTGGGGGACTGATTTTACAGCAGCAGTTAGCGTTTCACAATATAACTCACCCCAAGATATTATACAGATTAATATAATGCGCAGTGTATAAAGTACAGGGAATCACCGCTTTATCATTTAATTCTGGGGAAAATCGCCCCATTCCCAGAAACTCCGGGAATTAAGGAGCAGCAGAAATGAGACAAGTTTCTCCAAACATGACACTGAGCTCCAGGAGGGTAATTCTGATCATCAGGGAATGAGACCGGACTGAGGGACATTTAAAGGCTTCATACAGTTAGCACTTTAGTTAATAAATACAGTTACGGACAGTCCCTGAATATATGGGCAGTTGGACACAGTGAGATACATTCCCAGTGAGGGGGGAATTTCGCAAGGGTCAGCGGGCGCGATCAGTGGCGGGTCAATTGGGAAAATGGATTTTTCCCCAGCAGGTCTGGACCCCGCTGTCAACCCGCCGCCACGCGCCTTTCCCAAATGTCGGGTCTGTCGGCGCTTAGCAGACCCGACATGTTGCGGCAGGGGAGGCAATTCAGGTCATTATGACCTTGTTAACAAAGGATTAACAACTATTTTCTGCTCACCTTCTGAGTTTACCAGGTCGCCCACGTGGTCCAGGCTGCTCGGGGATCACGTCAGGTAAGCAGGGCGGGAGTTGAAAGGCCATGGAATCATCTCATTACTTGACAGCTGGAAATGTGCTATAAAAGCTCCCATCTCACAGCTGTTCACTTTCCAAGCACAGACGCTGTTGCTTACTGCATTTGGAAGACAGATTGAGCTTTATGCAGGCTGCAAGTGTTTGGAGCAAACTCTTTATCCAGTGTCCCCCCAATGGAACAATCTCTCTCACCAGTGACAGATTGCTTCTGACATCTCAAGTTCACCTGCCATCTATTATATCAGCACGGGTATGGTTTATACTGTCTCACCTTGGGCCTCAGAGTCCCAGCCACGATCAGCCCCAACACCTGCAGCACCAGGCACACCAGCAGCACCAACAACAACACCAACCTGTTCCGCAACTCCTGATGCTGCACAGCACAGAGGGTATCAACACCCGACCACATTGCTGCCCGGGGCACCAGAGATGGCCTCACTTTGGCCAGGTTGTCTTCACTTGACCCTGTACGCCCTGGATGACACATGATGCGCCAGGTTGGCACCAGCCCACACCAACAACACAAAGCATCCCTACAATGCCCAAACCATTCCTGTCACACTCAGCAGCATTGCGGGGAGTTCTGTTATGTCTCACCATTCACTGCAACTCACAAAGCCACATCCAAAGGTGCAGACAAATCTGTTGAAAAACGGAAAGAGTTGAAAATAAAGATTACAATGTTTGACACCCCATTAGGGAACGGTAGCGTAGTGGTAATGTCACTGGGCTAGTAACTCCAAACCCACAGCAATGTGGTTGACTGTTAACTGCCCTCTGAAATGGCCTAGTAAGTAACAGCTATGAAACAAAATGACCATTCGGCACCGGCTACGGACAGGGCAACAGTGCACCCAGCCCAGTCAACCCTGCAAAGTCCTCCTCACCAACATCTGGGGACTTCTGCCAAAATTGGGAGAGCTGTCGCACAGACTAGTCAAGCAACAGCCTGACAGAATGATACCTTTCAGCCAATGTCCCGAATTTCTCCATCACCATCCCTGGTTATGTCTTGTCCCACCTGCAGAACAGACACACCAGGGGTGGTGGCACAGTGGTATACAGTCGGGGGAAGGAGTGTCCCTGGGAGTCCTCAACATTGACTTCGGACCCCATGAAGTCTCATGACTCACGTCAAACATGGGCAAGTAAACCTCCTGCTGATTACCACCTACCACCCACCCTCAGCTGATGAATCAGTACTCCTCCATGTTGAACACCACTTGGAAGTAGCAAGGGCACAGAATGTAATCTGGGTGGGGGACTTCAATGTCCACCACCAACAGTGGCTCGGTAGCACCACTGCTGGCCAAGTCCTGAAGGATATAACAGCCAGCCAGCCTGCGGCAGGTGGTGAGGGTAAAACATACTTGACCTCGTCCTCACCACTCTACCTGTCGCAGATGCATCTGTCCGTGGCAGCAGTGACCACCGCACAGTCATTGTGGAGACGAAGCCATCTTCACACTGAGGACACCCTCCATCGTGTTGTGTGGCACTACCTCCGTGCTAAATGTGATAGATTCAGAACAGATCTAGCAGCTCACAACTGGGCATCCATGAGGCGCTGTGGGGCAGCAGCAGAATTGTATTCCGCCAAAATTTGTAACCTCATATCTCTCACTCTAACATTGCCAGCGGACCAACCCTGGTTCAACAGCGAGTGTAGAAGAGCATGCCAAGAGCGGCACCAGGCGTACCTAAAAAGGAGGTGCCAACATGGGGAAGCTGCAACACAGGACTACATGCATGCTAAAAGAGAAGCAGCGTGCTATAGACAGGGCTAGGCGATCCCACCATCAACGGATCAGGTTTAAGGTCTTAAGGTCTGAAGTTCTGCCACATGCAGACGTGAATGGTCGTGGATCATTAAACAACTAACGGGAGTAGATGGCTCCATGAATATCCCCATCCTCAATGATGGTGGAGCTCAGCACGACAGTGCAAAAGACAAGGCTGAAGCGTTTGCAACCATCTTCAGCCAGAAGTGCCGAGTGGATGATCCATATCGGCCTACTCCTGAGGTCCCCAACATCACAGGACCAAGCAGCCCGCTTGATTGGCACCACATCCACCACATTAATCATTCAATCCCTCCACCACCAGCGCAACTTGGCTGCAGTGTGCACCATCTACATGACGCAATGCAACAACTCGACAAGGCTTCTACGGCAGCACCTCCCAAACCTGTGACCTCTTCCACCTAGAAGGACAAGGGCAGCAGCAGCATGGGAACACCACCACCTGCAAGTTCCCCTCCAAATCACACACCATCCTGACTTAGAAGTATATCGCCGTTCCTTCATCGTCACTTGGTCAAATTCCTGGAACTCCCTACCTAACAGCACTGTGGGAGTACCATCACCACACAGACGGCAGCACTTCAAGAAGGTGGCTCACCACCACCTTCTCAAGGTCAACTAGATATGGGCAATAAATGCTGGCATTGCCAGCGACACCCAGATCCCATAAACTAATAAAAAGAATTAACAGAAGCTTCACATGAACATTGGCTAAAACACACAATTGCCTACCCTTGTGTGTTGTTATTTGGTATGATTGGAGTAGGACGAGGGTGAGTGTGTGGGGTGGCTAGTGAGATGGACATGTGATAATTTAGAGAGAGTGGGATGGGTGGAGGTGCAAGGTAAGTTGTGAGTAAGAATGTGCAGGAGTAGAGTAGGGAAGGCAGAGTGATGGGGATATGATCAGTGACACAGCAGAATGAGGTTGAGTGTGGCTTTGCAGTAACGTTTTGTGATCTACTGAGATAATTGAAAGGTTTGTACCACTGCAGCCTGATCCTCCCGACTACATCCCTGCTTGAGCCTCACTGTGCAATGTGCAAGCAGGCTGTGTTGGTCTATTCCGCCCGTTGGAAGTGAAGAGAACCTCCCTGCGTGCTGCGGCTCCCTCCATAACCATATAGAGGGAGTTCTGGGAGAGCCTGGGTGCAGCCGAGCTCCTCTGTGCCAATGTTGTCAGTGTTTGTAGAACCTCAATACTGTAGAACACTGACATCACAATGGGCAAACTCAATGTGTGCGTCATCAAATGAGGTCATCAAGCCCGCTTCCTGCAATTCTCCAGAGCGAGGCCACGACCCTCCACTGACCCTGACCCCACCCCGACCCGACCCGCCCCCGGCCCCAGCTGACCCGCCACCGCCCCCAGCACCACCCGACCCGCCACCGACTCCACCCGACCTGGCCCCCCCGGCCCGGCACGCTACCGTCCCTGGCCCCACCCGACCCGCCCATGGGGGAAATCGCGGGGGGAAACTGGGTAATTAATGCCCTGAAATACTTTCAGTGATTGCTGTAATATCCGAGAGAGAAAATTTTATCAGATCCGGGCTTTGATTCAGTTTGTTTCTCTCTGTTTGTGTTTAGTCTGAACGAAAATGATCTGGGAGATTCAGGAGTGAAACTCGTGTCTGCGGCTCTGAGGAACCCGGACTGTAAAATACAGAAACTGCAGTAAGTACCAGACTGTGTGAGATTTTGTTTATAATAACTGGATGTCTGACACTGAACATTATTATTAGTATCAGTAATAGTGTTATTAATAAACTCTGGGGATTGACTCTGATTCCTGTTATTTCTCTCTCTGATCCCCAGTCTGCGGACTGTCGGTCTCACAGGTTCTGGTGCCGAGGATCTTGTCTCCGCTCTCAGTACAAACCGCTCACTGACAGATCTGAACCTGGGTGATAATAAACTGGGAGATTCAGGAGTGAAACTAGTGTCTGCGGCTCTGAGGAACCCGGACTGTAAAATACAGAAACTGCAGTAAGTACCAGACTGTGTGAGATTTTGTTTATAATAACTGGATGTCTGACACTGAACATTATTATTAGTATCAGTAATAGTGTTATTAATAAACTCTGGGGATTGACTCTGATTCCTGTTATTTCTCTCTCTGATCCCCAGTCTATGGTATGTCGGTCTCACAGATTCTGGTGCCGAGGATCTCGCCTCCGCTCTCAGGACAATCCGCTCACTGACGGATCTGGACCTGAGTGTTAATAAACTGGGAGATTCAGGAGTGAAACTAGTGTCTGCGGCTCTGAGGAACCCGGACTGTAAAATACAGAAACTGGGGTAAGTACCAGACTGTGTGAGATTGTGTTTATAATAACTGGATGTCTGACACTGAACATTATTATTAGTATCAGTAATAGTGTTATTAATAAACTCTGGGGATTGACTCTGATTCCTGTTATTTCTCTCTCTGATCCCCAGGCTGGGTGGTGTCGGTCTCACAGATTCTGGTGCCGAGGATCTCGCCTCCGCTCTCAGTACAATCCGCTCACTGACGGATCTGGACCTGGAATCAAACTCCTTCACAGACCGATCTGTCCCCGCTCTCCGCCGCCTCATACTGACCTGCCGGAGTCTGAAGTGGATCGAGTGAGTGTTTGTGTTAATGTTTAATGTAATAAATAAAATATCAATGGGATTCAGTCACTGTGGGTAATATTTGTCTGTAATTATTATTGAAATATTAACCCCAATCTCGCGGTTATTTACACTGATGTTCAATCTGTTTATTTCCTGTTTAATCTTTAATCTGTTTCAGTCTGGGGAACAATCGGTTCAGTTCATCCGGAGAGAAACAGCTGGAGTTACTGCGGGGAACAAGACCCGGATTGATAGTGGGCGTTAATTGAATTTAACGGATTCCCGCTCGAGCTAATCGCGTCATCGCCCATTGTGATGTCAGAGGCCCAGCCACAGGGTCACGTGACTCAGCCGCTGCCAGGCTGCAGCCCTTTCAAAATGGATGTGAGACTGAGTGTGAGTTTCTGCAAATTGCAGAGTCTGTCTGAATGTGAGTTTCTGCAAATTGCAGAATCTGTCTGTATGTCATTTTGGTTTTAATCTTCCAACTCGGCAGACGTCCCTCTGCAGGCTGGCCAGGCTGTGAGTTTGTGTGTGACAAGGCAGGCTGGCAGGCAGTGAGAGAAATCAAGACAACCTGCAGAATAAAACACTGAAAACTGTCTGTTTGCTTTTAAACTCCCAAACAGAGCAGAGCTATGAAAGAAATCAACTTTCTTTCATTGCTGACAGTGATTTGTGGCGATTTTGCAGGCTGGCTCTGTGTGTGTGTGTGTGTGTGTGTGTGAGTGTGAGTGTGTGACAGAGAGAGAGACAGACAGCAAAAGCTGGTGTGTATGCAGGGCTTGTCTGTGTTCAAGTTATCTGCCGTGTTCATTGGTACTGCAGCTCATGTCTGAAAACAACAGAAAGTATACACCATTAGATCATATTGATTTAATTCCAGACTGCACTGTGGTGGGATCTTACTTTGCCTTTCATTCAAGAATTTTATAAAAAGCTAATCTACATATATACGTCAAGCCATTTGATATTTTTCTGTACTGGACTTTATTGGGGAATGTTTGTGAATTGTTTCTTGGCACATCCTGCTGTGGGATCTTACTCTCCCCTTCAGCCCAACCCAAACAAGGCAAGACATTTGTTAAAAATAAGTATATATTTTATTTTTTTAAATATTTTCAGAATAATCCATTTGATTTTTTTCTGGACTGGGCTTTATTGGGGAATGTGCTTGGGATGTTTTCAGAGCAAAAGCTGCAGTGCGATCTTTCCATTCATTTTATTACACTCCAGGCAAATCACAGACAGGCAGACATTTAATTAACAGAAGTAAAGTATATATATTATTATTTATTCCAGATTGTATTTACTTCTTTTCACCCTCCCGGGCTTTCATTTCCTCTCGGGGACCTGGATTTCTTGGGCCTCGGCTTCACATCGTCCTGTTTGATTGTCCTCGTCAAACATGGACGCACAGCCAGGAAGGGACATCATCAAAAATTGACACTCCGAGGCTCCACATCTTTCAAAATGGATGTGTGTGTGTGAGTTTCTGCAAATTGCAGAGACTGTGTAATTGTGTCTGTTAGTGAGTGGGTGTCTGTGTTTCTGCAATTTGTAGAGTGTGTGTGAGTGTGTGTGTCATGATACTGTAAATTTTATATCAATGTGTGTGGGAGGGTGTCTGTGTGTGTGTGAGAGAGACAGACAGAGAGTCAGTGAGAGGGAGAGAGACATGAAAGCAAAAGGCAAGTAGCAGAATAGAAAGCCTTTTTCTGTAGGCAACAAAGTGAAAAGATAAGATATTGAAAAGTGTCTTTTTGGTTTTAATTTTCCAACACGGCAGTCATCCCTCTGCAGGCTGGCTAGGCTGTGAGTGTGTGTGTGAGAGAGAGAGAGAGGGCAAAAGCTGGTGTTTGTGTGAGATGTGGTTTGCTGTCTCATTACGTGCTGTTGTTGTATTAAACCCTATTGATTTCATTCTGGCCTGGTCCACATGTAATGCTGTTGTGTATCACTTCATTGCACTTTATTTCATTTCACTTCAAGACAGACAGACAGTCAGTCAGTCAGATACTGAAAATGTCTTTGTGGACTGTCTGACAATAAAAGCTGTCTGGGATCATTGCATTCTTTTTATTCCACTCTACTCAAATCAACACAAGGTAGACAGGCAGGCAGTCTGGCAGGCAATGAGAGAGACAATGAAATCAAGACAACATGCAGAATAGAAATAAAAACAAAATGCTGGAAATTCTCAGTATGTTAGGCTGCATCAGTGGAGATACAGAGAAACAGAGTAAATGTTTCAGCTCGATGACCTTTCCTCAGAACCTTTCCAGAATCTGACAAAAGGTAATCGAGCTGAAACAGTAACTCTGTTTCTCTCTCTCTCACCAATGCTGCCTTACCTGCTGAGTATTTCCAAAACTTTCTGTTTTTATTTCAGATTTCCCACTTCCACAGGATTTGCATTTGATGCAGAATAGAAAGCCTGTTTCGGTAGGCCAAAAACTGAAAAGATAAAAGACTGAAAACTGTCTGTTTGCATTTAAACTGCCAAACAGCAGAGTAATGATAGAAATTTACTTTCTTTCATTGCTGACAGTGATTTGTGGCAATTTTGCAGGCTGGCCTGTGTGTGTGTGTGTGTGTGTGTGTGAGAGAGAGAGACAGACAGCAAAAGCTGGTGTGTATGCAGGGCTTGTCTGTGTTCATGTTATCTGTCGTGTGCATTGTTACTGCAGCTCATGTCTGAAAACAACAGAAAGTATACACCATTAGATCATATTGATTTAATTCCAGACTGCGCTGTGGTGGGATCTTACTTTGCCATTCTTACAAGATTTTGTAAAAAGCAAATCTACATATATGCATCAAGCCATTTGATATTTTTCTGTACTGGACTTTATTGGGGAATGTTTGTGAAGTGTTTCATGGCACAGCCTGCTGTGGGATCTTACTCTCCCCTTCAGCCGAACCCAAACAAGACAAAAATGAGAAGTCGCACAACACCAGGTTATAGTCCAACAGATTTATTTAATTTTACAAGCTTTCGGAGCTGTTCGCTCCTTCCTCAGGTAGAGTTGCAGTGAGAGAATCTCCCAGAATTCACAATACAAACACAGTAAAAATCTATTCAAATCTTTCCCTACATCAAAGACACACTAAGAGCACAGCCAAGACAATGAGATGTGTCCCAGGGGGTCCAACGTGTCAAAACACCTGCTGGCTGCATATCCTGTCTATTTGTGTTGGTTCTTGTGTTCGTCTTTTTAAAAAAAAACACCTGGAAAGACCGGCCATGATGTCAAGTCACGTTCTGTATCTGTATCAAGCAAGACAAGACATTTGTTAAAGAAAAGTATATATTATATTTTATTAATGATTTTCAGAATAATCCATTTGATTTTTTTCTGGACTGGGCTTTATTGAGGAATGTGCTTGGGATGTTTTCACAGCAAAAGCTGCTGTGCGATCTTTCCATTCATTTTATTTCACTCCAGGCAAACCACAGACAGGCAGACATTTAATTACCAGAAGTAAAGTATATATATTATTATTTATTCCTGATTGTATTTACTTATTTTCTACCTCCCGGGCTTTAATTTCCTCTCGGGGACCCGGATTTCTGGGGCCTCGGCTTCACTTCTTCCTGTTTATTTGTCCTCATTAAACATGGACGCACAGCCAGGAAGGGACCATCATCAAAATTTGACACTCCCAGGCTCCACATCTTTCAAAATGGATGTGTGAGGGTGAGTTTCTGCAAATTGCAGAGACTGTGTGAGTGCCTCTGTATGTGCGTGGGTGTCTGTGTGTCTGCAAATTGGACAGTCTGTCTGAGTGTGTGTTTCATGTTACTGTAAGTTTTAGTTCAATGTTGTTGGGAGGGCGACTGTATGAGGGACAGACAGACAGACAGTCAGTGAGAGCGAGAGAGTCATGAAATCAAAAGGCACGTTGCAGAACAGAAAGCCTGTTTCTGTAGGCAACAAAGTGAAAAGATAAGATACTGACAAGTGTCTTTTTGGTTTTAATCTTCCAACACGGCAGTCATCCCTCTGCAGGCTGGCCAGGCTGTGAGTGTGTGTGTGTGAGAGAGAGAGGGAAAAAGCTGGTGTTTGTGTGAGATGTGGTCTGCTGTCTCATTACCTGCTGTTGTTGTATTAAACCCTGCTGATATCATTCTGGCCTGGTCCACATGTAATGCTGTTGTGTATCACTTCATTGCACTTTATTTCATTTCACTTCCCTTCAAGACAGACAGTCAGTCAGTCAGATACTGAAAATGTCGTTGTGGACTGTATGACAATAAAAGCTGCCTGGGATCTTTGCATTCTTTTTATTCCACTCTACTCAAATCAAGACAAGGCAGGCAGGCAGTGAGAGAGACACATGAAATCAAGACAACATGCAGAATAGAAATAAAACAGAAAATGCTGGAAATACTCAGTATGTTCGGAAGCATCAGTGAAGATACAGAGAAACAGAGTAAATGTTTCAGCTCGATGACCTTTCGTCAGAACCTTGCCAGAAACTGACAAAATGTAATCGAGCTGAAACATTAACTCTGTTTCTCTCTCTCTCCATAGATGCTGCCTTACCTGCTGAGTATTTCCAAAACTTTCTGTTTTTATTTCAGATTTCCCACTTCCACATGATTTGCATTTGATGCAGAATAGAAAGCCTGTTTCGGTAGGCCGCAAACTGAAAAGATAAAAGACTGAAAACTGTCTGTTTGCTTTTAAACTGCCAAACAGAGCAGAGTAATGATAGAAATCAACTTTCTTTCATTGCTGACAGTGATTTGTGGCAGTTTTGCAGGCTGGCGTGTGTGTGTGTGAGAAAGAGAGACAGACAGCAAAAGCTGCTGTGTATGCAGGGCTTGTCTGTGTTCAAGTTATCTGCCGTGTGCATTGGTACTGCCGCTCATGTCTTAAAAGAACAGAAAGTATACACCATTAGATCATACTGATTTAATTCCAGACTGCGCTGTGGTGGGATCTTACTCTGCCTTTCATTCAAGAATTTTGTAAAAAGCTAATCTGCATATATACATCAAGCCATTTGATATTTTACTGGACTGGTCTTTATAGGGGAATGTTTATGAAGTGTTTCATGGCACATCCTGCTGTGGGATCTTACTCTCCCCTTCAGCCTAACTCAAACAAGACAAGAAATTTGTTAAAGAAAAGTATATATTATATTTTTAGATTATTTTAAGAATAATACATTTGATTTTTTTCTGGACTGGGCTTTATTGGGGAATGTGCTTGGGATGTTTTCAGAGCAAAAGCTGCAGTGCGATCTTTCCATTCATTTTATTAAACTCCAGGCAAACCACAGACAGGCAGACATTTAATTAACAGAAGTAAAGTATATATATTATTATTTATTACTGATTGCATTTACTTCCTTTCACCCTCTCGGGCTTTCATTTCCTCTCGGGGACCGGGATTTCTGGGGCCTCGGCTTCACTTATTCCTGTTTGTTTTTCCTCATCAAACATGGACGCACATCCAGAAAGTGACCATCATCAAAAATTGACAATCCCAGGGTGCATCCCTTTCAAAATAAATGTGTGTGTGAGAGTATCTGCAAATTGCAGAGTCTGTGTGAGTGTGTGTCATCTTGCTGTAAATTTTATTTCAATGTGGGTGGGAGGGAGACTATGTGAGTGGCAGACAGTCAGTGAGAGCGAGAGAGACATGAGATCAAAAGGCAAGTAGCAGAATTGAAAGCCTGTTTCTGTAGGTCACAAAGTGAAAAGATAAGATACTGAAAAGTGTTTTTTTGGTTTAAATTTTCCCACACGGCAGTCATCCCTCTGCAGGCTGACCAGGCTGTGAGTGTGTGTGTGTGAGAGAGAGAGGGCAAAAGCTGGTGTTTGTGTGAGATGTGGTCAGCTGTCTTATTACCTGCTGTTGTTGTATTAAACCCTATTGATTTCATTCTGGCCTGGTCCACATGTATTGCTGTTGTGTATCACTTTATTGCACATTATTTCATTTCACTTCCCTTCATGAGAGACAGTCAGTCAGTGAGATACTGAAAAATGTCTTTGTGGACTGTCTGACAATAAAAGCTGCACTGGGATCTTTGCATTCTTTTTATTCCACTCTACTTAGATCAAGACAAGGCAGGCAGGCAGTGAGAGTTGACACATGAAATCAAGACAACATGCAGAATAGAAATAAAAACAGAAAATGCTGGAAATACTCAGTATGTTAGGCAGCATCAGTGGAGATACAGAGAAACAGAGTAAATGTTTCAGCTCGATGACCTTTCGTCAGAACCTTTCCAGAATCTGACAAAAGGTAATCGAGCTGAAACATTAACTCTGTTTCTCTCTCTCGCCACAGATGCTGCCTTACCTGCTGAGTATTTCCAACATTTTCTGTTTTGATTTCAGATTTCCTCCATCCACAGCATTTGCTTTTGATATAGAATAGAAAGCCTGTTTCTGTAGGCCGCAAAAAGAGAAGATAAAAGACTGAAAACTGTCTGTTTGCTTTTAAACTCACAAACAGAGCAGAGTAATGAAATAAATCAACTTTCTTTCATTGCTGACAGTAATTTGTGGCAATTTTGGAGGCTGGCCTGTGTGAGTGTGTGTGTGTGACAGAGAGAGACAGACAGCAAAAGCTGGTGTATATGCAGGGCTTGTCTGTGTTCAAGTTCTCTGCCGTGTGCATTGTTACTGCAGCTCATGCCTGAAAAAAACAGAAAGTTTACTCCATGTGATCATATTGATTTAATTCCAGACTGCACTGTTGTGGGATCTTACTTTGCCTTTCATTCAAGAATTTTGAAAAAAAGCAAATCTACATATATACATCAAGCCATTTGATATTTTTCTGGACTGGACTTTATAGGGGAATGTTTGTGAAATGTTTCATGGCACATCCTGCTGTGGGATCTTACTCTCCCCTTCAGCCCAACCCAAACAAAACAAGAAATTTAAGAAAAGTATATTATGTTTTTTAAATTATTTTCAGAATAATCCATTTGATTTTTTTCTGGACTGGTCTTTATTGGGGAATGTGCTTGGGATTTTTTCAGAGCAAAACTTGCTTTGCGATCTTTCCATTCATGTTATTACACTCCAGGCAAACCACAGACAGGCAGACATTTAATTAACAGAAGTAAAGTAGATATATTATTATTTATACGATAGCAAAATACTGCAGATGCTGGAAATCCGAAATAACAACAGAAAACGCTGGAAAAACTCAGCAGGCCAGGCAGCATCCGTGGAGAGAGAAAGAGAGTTGACGTTTCAGGTCGATGACCTTTCATCAGAACTGGGAAGAGCTGGAAATCAAATAGATTTAAGGCCAGGGTAAAGCTGGGAAAAGGGGGAGGGGATAAAGGAACAAAGGAGGAGATGAAGAGACATTAAGAGACATTAAGAGATATGCAAGGCTAGAGGTGGTGTTAATGTGACAGATTAAGGCTGAATGAAGTGTGAAATCTACTGGCAGAATGAAGGACAGCTGCCAGCTTCTAGGAGGAAAAAAAAAGGTGGGGGGGACAAATAAAAGGGTGGATAAAATAAAATATAAATGTGATTGGAGCTGAGGTTATGATCTAAAATTGTTGAACTCGATATTGAGTCCAGAGGGCTGTAGCGTGCCTAAACGAAAGATGAGGTGCTGTTCCTCGAGCTTACGCTGAGCTTCCGTGGAACAGTGTATTAGGCCGAGGACGGTGAGGTCAGAGTGGGAGTGAAGCGGTGAATTAAAGTGACAGGCCACCGGGAGCTCGGGGTCCCCCTTACGGACTGAACGGAGGTGTTCCGCAAAGCGGTCACCCAATCTGCGTTTGGTATCCCCAATGTAGAGGAGTCCACATCGTGAGCAGCGAATACAGTATACTAAATTGCAGGAAGTACAAGTAAATCGCTGTTTCACCTGGAAGGGGTGTTTGGGGCCCTGGACAGTGGGAAGAGGGGAGGTATAAGGGCATGTGTTGCATCTCCTGCGCGTGCACGGGAAGGTGCCGGGCGAAGGGGAAGGGGTGCTGGGGGTGGTAGAGGAGTGGACTAGGGTGTCGCGGAGGGAGCGGTCCCTGCGGAATGCTGAAAGGGGAGGTGAGGGGAAGATGTGTTTGGTGGTGGGATCACGCTGGAGGTGGCGGAAATGGCGGAGGATGATCCGTTGAATGTGGAGGCTGGTGGGGTGAAAGGTGAGGACAAGGGGAACCCTATCGTGGTTCCGGGAGGGAGGGGCAGGGGTGAGGGCAGATGTGCGGGAGATAGAACGGACACGGTCGAGGGCCGTGTCGACCACGGTAGAGGGGAATCCTCGGTTGAGGAAAAAGGAAGACATGTCGGAAGCACTGGTATGGAAGGTGGCATCATCAGAGCAGATGCGGCGGAGACGGAGAAACTGGGAGAATGGAATAGAGTCCTTACAGGAGGCGGGGTGGGAGGAAGTGTAGTCCAGGTAGCTGTGGGAGTCGGTGGGCTTGTAGTGAATGTTAGTCAATAACCTATCCCCAGAGATGGAGATGGAGAAGTCGAGGAAAGGAAGAGAAGAGTCGGAGATGGACCATGTGAAGGTGAGGGAAGGGTGGAAATTGGAAGCATAGTGAATGAAATGTTCTAGTTCAGGGCGAGAGCAGGAGACGGCACCGATACAGTCATCAATGTACCGGAAAAAGAGGTGAGGGAGGGGACCCGAGTAGGACTGGAACAAAGAGTGTTCCACATATCCCACGAAAAGGCAGGCATAGCTAGGACCCATGCGGGTACCCATAGCAACACCTTTAATTTGGAGGAAATGGGTAGAGTCAAAGGAGAAGTTGTTCAATGTGAGAACAAGTTCAGCCAGGCGGAGGAGGGTGGTGGTGGATGGGGACTGGTTGGGCCTCTGTTCAAGGAAGAAGCGGAGCGCCCTCAGGCCATCCTGGTGGGGAATGGAGGTGTAGAGGGATTGTACGTCCATAGTGAAGAGGAGACGGTTGGGGCCGGGAAACTGGAAACTGTTAAAATGGCGGAGGGCATCGGAAGAGTCGCGGATGTAGGTGGGAAGAGACTGGACAAGGGGAGAAAAAATAGAGTCGAGATAGGAAAAGATAAGTTCCGTGGGGCAAGAACAGGCTGAAACGATGGGTCTACCGGGGCAGTCCTGTTTGTGGATCTTGGGAAGGAGGTAGAAGCGGGCTGTGCGGGGTTGGGGAACTATGAGGTTGGCGGCCGTGGGGGGAAGATCTCCAGAGGAGATGAGGTCAGTGACAGTCTTGGACACGGTGGCTTGATGTTCGGTAGTGGGGTCATGGTCCAGGTGGAGGTAGGAGGAGGTGTCAGAGAGTTGGCGTTCAACTTCCGCTAGGTAGAGGTCGGTTCGCCAAACAACAACAGCGCCACCCTTGTCAGCAGGTTTAATGACAATGTCAGGGTTGGATCGGAGAGAATGGAGTGCTGCAAGTTCAGAGGGAGGTAGGTTGGAGTGAGTGAGGGGAGCAGAGAAATATTTTATCCACCCTTTTATTTGTCCCCCCCACCTTTTTTTTTCCTCCTAGAAGCTGGCAGCTGTCCTTCATTCTGCCAGTAGATTTCACACTTCATTCAGCCTTAATCTGTCACATTAACACCACCTCTAGCCTTGCATATCTCTTAATGTCTCTTAATGTCTCTTCATCTCCTCCTTTGTTCCTTTATCCCCTCCCCCTTTTCCCAGCTTTACCCTGGCCTTAAATCTATTTGATTTCCAGCTCTTCCCAGTTCTGATGAAAGGTCATCGACCTGAAACGTCAACTCTCTTTCTCTCTCCACGGATGCTGCCTGGCCTGCTGAGTTTTTCCAGCGTTTTCTGTATTTATTATTATTTATTCCTGATTGTATTTACTTATTTTCACCCTCCCGGGCTTTCATTTCCTCTCGGGGACCTGGATTTCTTGGGCCTCGGCTTCACTTCTCCCTGTTTGATTGTCCTCGTCAAACATGAACGCAGAGCGAGGAAGGGACATCATCAAAAATTTACATTACCAGGCTCCACATCTTTCAAAATGGTTGTGTGTGTGAGGGTGAGTCCAGGCAAATTGCAGAGACTGTGAGTGAGTCTGTATGTGAGTGGGTGTCTGTGTGTCTGTAAATAGCAGAGTGTGTGAGCATGTCTACATGCGTGGGTGTCTGTGTGTCTGCCAATTGCAGAGTCTGTGTGAGTGGGTGTGTGATGTTACTGTAAATTTTAGTTCAATGTGGGTGGGTGGGTGTCTGTTTGAGTGACAGACAGACAGAAAGTCAGTGAGAGGTAGAGAGACATGAAAGCAAAAGGCAAGTAGCAGATTAGAAAGCCTGTTTCTGCAGGCCACAAAGTGAAAAGATAAGATACTGAAAAGTGTTTTTTTGGTTTTAATCTTCCAACACGGCAGTCATTTCTCTGCAGGCTGGCCAGGCTGTGAGTGTGTGAGAGAGAGAGAGAGGGCAAAAGCTGGTGTTTGTGTGAGATGTGGTCTGCTGTCTCATAACCTGCTGTTGTTGTATTAAACCCTATTGATTTCATTCTGGCCTGGTCCACATGTAATGCTGTTGTGTATCACTTCATTGCACTTTATTTCATTTCAATCAATTCAAGACAGACAGTCAGTCAGTGAGATACTGAAAATGTCTTTGTGGACTGTCTGACAATAAAATGTGCTCTGGGATCTTTGCATTCTTTTTATTCCACTCTGCTCAAATCAACACAAGGCAGACAGGCAGGCAGGCAGTGATAGAGACACATGAAATCAAGACAACATGCAGAATAGAAATGAAAACAGAAAATGCTGGAAATACTCAGTATGTTAGGCAGCATCAGTGGAGATACAGAGAAACAGAGTAAATGATTAAGCTCGATGACCTTTCGTCAGAACCTTGCCAGAATCTGACAAAAGGTAATCGAGCTGAAACATTAACTCTGTTTCTCTCTCTCTCCACAGATGCTGCCTTACCTGCTGAGTATTTCCAGCATTTTCTGTTTTTATTTCAGATTTCCTACATCCACAGCATTTGCTTTTGATTTAGAATAGAAAGCCTGTTTCTGTAGGCCGCAAAATGAAAAGATTAAATTCTTAAAACTGTCTGTTTGCTTTTAAACTGCCAAACAGAGCAGAGCAATAAAATAAATCAACTTTCTTTCATTGCTGACAGTGATTTGTGGCAATTTTGCAGGCTGGCCTGTGTGTGTGTGTGTGTGTGTGTGTGTGTGACAGAGAGAGAGACAGACAGCAAAAGCTGGTGTGTATGCAGGGCTTGTCTGTGTTCAAGTTATCTGCTGTGTTCATTGGTACTGCAGCTCATGTCTGAAAACAACAGAAAGTATACACCATTAGATCATACTGATTTAATTCCAGACTGCGCTGTGGTGGGATCTTACTTTGCCTTTCTTTCATGAATTTTGTAAAAAGCAAATCTACATATATACATCAAACCATTTGATATTTTACTGGACTGGACTTCATCGGGGAATGTTTGTGAAGTGTTTCATGGCACATCCTGCTGTGGGATCTTACTCTCCCCTTCAGCCCAACCCAAACAAAACAAGACATTTAAAAAAAGAAGTATATATTATATTTTTTTGAATTATTTTCAGAATAATCCATTTGATTTTTTTCTGGACTGGGCTTTATTGGGGAATGTGCTTGGGATTTTTTCAGAGCAAAACTTGCTTTGCGATCTTTCCATTCATGTTATTACACTCCAGGCAAACCACAGACAGGCAAACATTTAGTTATCAGAAGTAAAGTATATATATTATTATTTATTCCTGATTGTATTTACTTCTTTTCACCCTCCCGTGCTTTCATTTCCTCTGGGGGACCCAGATTTCTGGGGCCTCGGCTTCACTTCGTTCTTTTGGATTGACATCATCAAACCTAGCCGCACAGCCAGGAAAGGACATCATCAAAAATTCACACTCCCAGGCTCCACATTTTTCAAAATAATTGTGTGAGTGGGAGTTTCTGCAAATTGAAGTCTGTGTGAGTGTGTATGTATGTGCGTGGGTATCTGTGTGTCTGCCAATTGCAGAGTCTGGGTGAGGGTGTGAGTGATGTTACTGTAAATTTTAGTTCAATGTGGGTGGGAGGGAGGCTGTGTGAGTGACAGACAGACAGACAGTGAGAGCGAGAGAAACATGAAATCAAAAGGCAAGTAGCAGAATAGAAAGCCTGCTTCTGTAGGCCAAAAAATGAAAAGATAAGATACTGAAAAGTGTCTCTTTGGTTTTAATCTTCCAACACGGCAGTCATCCCTCTGCATGCTGGCCAGGCTGTGAGTGTGTGTGAGAGAGAGAGAGAGAGGGCAAAAGCTGGTGTTTGTGTGAGATGTGGTCTGCTGTCTTATTACCTGCTGTTGTATTAAACCCTATTGATTTCATTCTGGCCAGGTCCACATGTAATGCTGTTGTGTATCACTTCATTGCACTTTATTTCATTTCACTTCACTTCAAGACCGACAGTCAGTCAGTGAGATATTGAAAAATGTCATTGTGGACTGTCTGACATTAAAAGCTGTCTGGGATCATTGGATTATTTTTATTCCACTCTACTCAAATCAAGAAAAGGGCTTTCAGGCTGGCAGTGAGAGAGACACATGAAATCAAGACAACATGCAGAATAGAAATAAAAACAGAAAATGCTGGAAATACTCAGTGTGTTAGGCAGCATCAGTGGAGAGGCAGGGAAACAGAGTAAATGTTTCAGCTCGATGACCTTTCATCACAAACTTGCCAGAATCTGATAAAAGGTAATCGAGCTGAAACATTAAATCTGTTTATCTCTCTCTCCACAGATGCTGCCTTACCTGCCGAGTATTTCCAGCATTTACTGTTTTTATTTCAGATTTCCCACATCCACAGCATTTTCTTTTGAAGCAGAATAGAAAGCCTGTTTCTGTAGGCCACAAATTGAAATGATAAAACCCTGAAAAATCTCTGTTTGCGTATAAACTGCCAAACAGACCAGAGCAATGATAGAAATCAACTTTCTTTCATTGCTGACAGTGATTTGTGGCGATTTTGCAGGCTGGCCTGTGTGTGTGTGAGTGTGTTAGAGAGAGAGAGAGAGATAGACAGCAAAATTTAGGGCTTGTCTGTGTTCAAGTTATCTGCCGTGTGCATTCGTATTGCATCTCATGTCTGTAAATAACAGAAAGTATATACCATTAGATCATACTGATTTCATTCCAGACTGTGCTGCTGTGGGATCTTACTTTGCCTTTCTTTCAAGAATTTTCTAAAAGCAAATCTACATATATACATCAAGCCATTTGATATTTTTCTGGACTGGACTTTGTAAGGGAATGTTTGTGGAGTGTTTTATTGCATATCCTGCAGTGGGATCTTACTCTCCCCTTCAGCCCAACCCAAACAAGACAAGACTTTTGTAAAAAAAAACGTACATAATATATTTTTAAAATTATTTTCAGAGTACTCCATTTGATTTTTTTCTGTGTGAGGGACAGACAGACAGACAGTCAGTGAGAGCGAGAGAGTCCTGAAATCAAAAGGCACGTTGCAGAACAGAAAGCCTGTTTCTGTAGGTCACAAAGTAAAAAGATAAGATACTGAATCGTGTCTTTTTGGTTTTAATCTTCCAACACGGCAGTCATCCCTCTGCAGGCTGGCCAGGCTGTGAGTGTGTGTGTGAGAGAGAGAGGGCAAAAGCTGGTGTTTGTGCGAGATGTGGTCTGCTGTCTTATTACCTGCTGTTGTTGTATTAAACCCTATTGATTTCATTCTGGTCCACATGTAATGCTGTTGTGTAACACTTTATTGCACTTTATCTCATTTCACTTCACTTAATTCAGACAGTCAGTCAGTGAGATACTGAAAAATGTCTGTGGACTGTCTGAAAATTAATGCTGCAATGGGAGATTTGCATTCTTTTTATTCCACATTACTCAAATCAAGACAAGGCAGGCAGGCTGGCAGGCAGTGAGAGAGACACATGAAATCAAAACAACATGCAGAATAAAAATAAAAACAGAAAATGCTGGAAATACTCAGCGGATTAGGCAGCATCAGTGGAGATACAGAGAAACAGAGTAAATGTTTCAGCTTGATGACCTTTCGTGAAAATCTTGCCAGAATCTGACAAAAATGTCATCGAGCTGAAACATCAATTATGTTTCTCTCTCTCTCTCCACAGATGCTGCCTTACTTGCTGAGTATTTCCGACACTTTCTGATTTTATTTCAGATTTCACACATCAACAGCATATGCTTTTGAATTAGAATAGAAAGCCTGTTTCTGTAGGCCGCAAACTGAAAAGATAAAATCCTGAAAACTGTCTGTTTGTGCTGCTCTGTTCAGCAGTTTAAAATGAAGGATAGCAATATACTTTCCTTCATTGCTGACAGTGATTTGTGGCAATTTTAAGGCTGGCCTCTGTGTGTGTGTGTGTGTGTGTGAGAGAGAGAGAGAGAGCAAAACCTGGTGTGCATGCAGGGCTTGTCTGTATTCAAGTTACCTGCCATGTGCATTGGTACTGCAACTAATACAGATCCTCAAACTAATACACAACCGCAAACTAATACAGCCCATCAAATTAATACAGTACATAAAACTAATACACCACCGCAAACTAATACAACCCCTCAAACTAAAAAAGCTCCTCAAACTAATACATGCCCTCAAACTAATGCAGCCCCTCAAACTTAAACAGCCCCTCAAACTAATACAGCCCCTCAAACTAATACAGACCCCTCAAACTAATGCACCCCCTCAAACTAATACAGCCCCTCAAACTAATACAGCCCCTCAAACTAATACAGACCCTCAAACTAATACAGCCCCTCAAACTAATACAGCCCCTCAGACTAATACAGCTTCTCAAACTAATACAGCTCCTCAAACTAACACAGCTTCTCAAACTAATACAGCTCCTCAAACTAACACAGCCCCTCAAACTAATACAGTGCCTCAAACTAATACAGACCTTCAAACTAATACAGACCCTCAAACTAACACAGCTTCTGAAACTAATACAGCTCCTCAAACTAATAGACCCTCAAACTAATACAGCCCCTCAAACTAATACAGATCCTCAAACTGATACAGCCCCTCAAACTAATACAGCCCCTCAAAATAATACAGCCTTTCAAACTAATACAGCTCCTCAAACTAATACAGCCCCTCAAAATAATACAGCCTTTCAAACTAATACAGTACCTCAAACTTATACATCACCTCAAACTAATACAGCCCGCAAACTAATACAGCCCATCAAACTAATACAATCCATAAAACTAATACAGCCCCTCAGACTAATACAGCTCCTTAAACTAATACAGCCCCTCAAACTAATACAGCTTCTCAAACTAATACAGCTCCACAAACTAATAGACCCTCAAACTAATACAGCCCCTCAAACTAATACAGTGCCTCAAACTAATACAGACCTTCAAACTAATACAGACCCTCAAACTAACACAGCTTCTGAAACTAATACAGCTCCTCAAACTAATAGACCCTCAAACTAATACAGACCCTCAAACTAATACAGTGCCTCAAACTATTACAGCCCCTCAAACTAATACAGTCCATCAAACTAATACAGCTCCTCAAACAAATACAGACCTTCAAACTGATACAGCCCCTCAAACTAATACAGCCCCTCAAAATAATACAGTCTTTCAAACTAATACAGTACCTCAAACTAATACAGCCCATCAAACTAATACAGACCCTCAAACTAATACAGTCCCTCAAAATAATACAGCTCCTCAAACCAATACAGCACCTCAAACTAATACAGCCCCTCAAACTAATACAGACCCTCAAACTAATTCAGTACATCAAACTAAGACAGCCCCACAAACTAATATAGCACCTCAAACTAATACTGTCCCTCAAACTAATACAGCCCCTCAAACAAAAAGCGCCCCTCAAACTAATAGAGCCCCTCAAACTAATACAGCCCCTCAAACTAATACAGCCCCTCAAACTAATACAGCTCCTCAAACTAATACAGGCCCTCAAACTAATGCAGCCCCTGAAACTAATACAGCACCTCAAACTAATACAACACCTCAAACTAATACAGAACCTCAAACTAATACAGACCCTCAAAATAATACAGCTCCTCAAACCAATATAGCACCTCAAACTAATACAGCCTCTCAAACTAATACAGACCCTCAAACTAATACAGCCCCTGAAACTAATACAGACCCTAAAACTAATACAGTCCCTCAAAATAATACAGGCCCTCAAAATAATACAGTACATCAAACTAAGACAGCCCCTCAAACTAATACAGCACCTCAAACTAATACAGCACCTCAAACTAATACAGCACCTCAAACTAATAGAGCCCCTCAAACTAATACAGACCCTCAAACTAATACAACCCCTCAAACTAAAACAGCCCCTCAAACTAATACAGCCCCTCAAACTAATAGAGCCCCTCAAACTAATACAGCCCCTCAAACTAAAACAGCCCCTCAAACTAAAACAGCCCCTCAAACTAAAACAGCCCCTCAAACTAATACAGACCCTCAAACTAATACAGCGACTCAAACTAATACAGACCCTCAAACTAAAACAGCCCCTCAAACTAATACAGCCCCTCAAACTAATACAGCCCCTCAAACTAATACAGCCCCTCAAACTAATACAGCCCCTCAAACTGATAGAGCTCCTCAAACTAATACAGGCCCTCAAACTAATGCAGCCCCTCAAACTAATACAGTACCTCAATGTAACACAGCCCCTCAAACTAATACAGTACCTCAAACTAATACAACCCCTCAAACTAATACAGACCCTCAATCTAATACAGCTCCTCAAACTAATACAGCACCTCAAACTAATACAGCCCCTCAAACTAATACAGACCCTCAAAATAATACAGCTCCTCAAACGAATACAGCACCTCAAACTAATACAGCCCCTCAAACTAATACAGCCCCTCAAACTAATACAGCCCCTCAAACTAATACAGCAACTCAAACTAATACAGCCCCTCAAACTAATACAGCTCCTCAAACTAATACAGCTCCTCAAACTAATACAGCAACTCAAACTAATACAGCCCCTCAAACTAATACAGCCCCTCAAACTAATACAGCCCCTCAAAATAATACAGGCCCTCAAAATAATACAGCCACTCAAACTAATACATCAACTCAAACTAATACAGACTTTCAACCAAATACAGCTCCTCAAACTAATTCAGTACATCAAACTAAGACAGCCCCTCAAACTAATACAGCACCTCAAACTAATACAGTACCTCAAACTAATACAGCCCCTCAAACTAATACAGACCCTCAAAATAATACAGTACCTCAAACTAATACAGCTCCTCAAACTAATAGAGCACCTCAAACTATTACAGCCCCTCAAACTAATACAGACCATCAAACTAATACAATCCCTCAAACTAATACAGACCCTCAAACTAATACAGCTCCTCAAACTAATACGGCACCTCAAACTAATACAGCCCCTCAAACTAATACAGACCATCAAACTAATACAATCCCTCAAACTAATACAGACCCTCAAACTAATACAGCTCCTCAAACTAATACAGCATTTCAAAATAATGCAGTACCTCAAACTAATACAGCACCTCAAACTAATACAGCCCCTCAAACTAATACATCCCCGCAAACTAATACAGCCACTCAAACTAATACAGTCCCTCAAACTAATACAGCCTTTCAAATTAATACAGTACCTCAAACTAATACACCCCCTCAAACTAATACAGACCCTCAAACTAATACAGCACCTCAAACTAATATAGCCCCTCAAATTAATACAGCCCCTGAAACTAATACAGCCCCTCAAACTAATACAGCCTTGCAAACTAATACAGCCCCTCAAAATAATACAGCCCCTCAATCAAATACAGCCCCTCAAACTAATACAGCCCCTCAAACTAATACAGACCCTAAAACAAATACAGTACCTCAAACTAATACAGACCCTCAAACTAATTCAGTACATCAAACTAAGACAGCCCCTCAAACTAATACAGCACCTCAAACTAATACAGCCCCTCAAACAAAAAGCGCCCCTCAAACTAATAGAGCCCCTCAAACTAATACTGTCCCTCAAACTAATACAGCCCCTCAAACAAAAAGCGCCCCTCAAACTAATAGAGCCCCTCAAACTAATACAGCCCCTCAAACTAATACAGCCCCTCAAACTAATACAGCTCCTCAAACTAATACAGGCCCTCAAACTAATACAGCCCCTCAAACTAATGCAGCCCCTCAAACTAATACAGTACCTCAAACTAATACAACACCTCAAACTAATACAGAACCTCAAACTAATACAGCCCCTCAAACTAATACAGCCCCTCAAACTAATACAGCTCCTCAAACTAATACAGGCCCTCAAACTAATGCAGCCCCTCAAATTAATACAGTCCCTCAAACTAATACAACACCTCAAACTAATACAGAAACTCAAACTAATACAGCTCCTCAAACTAATACAGCACCTCAAACTAATACAGACCCTCAAAATAATACAGCTCCTCAAACCAATACAGCACCTCAAACTAATACAGCCCCTCAAACTAATACAGACCCTCAAACTAATACAGCCCCTGAAACTAATACAGGCCCTAAAACTTATACAGCCCCTCAAACTAATACAGACCCTCAAACTAATACAACCCCTCAAACTAATACAGACACTCAAACTAATACAGCTCCTCAAACTAATACAGCCCCTCAAACTAATACAGTACCTCAAACTAATACAGACCCTGAAACTAATACAGACCCTCAAACTAACACAGACCATCAAACTAATACAATCCCTGAAACTAATACAGACCCTCAAACTAACACAGACCATCAAACTAATACAATCCCTGAAACTAATACAGACCCTCAAACTAATACAGCTACTCAAACTAATACAGCATTTCAAATTAATACAGTACCTCAAACTAATACAGCACCTCAAACTAATACAGCCCCTCAAACTAATACAGTCCCTCAAACTAATACACCCCCTCAAACTAATGCAGCCACTCAAACTAATACAATCCCTCTAACTAATACATCCTTTCAAATTAATACAGTACCTCAAACTAATACACCCCCTCAAACTAATATATCCCCTCCAATTAATACAGCCCCTCAAACTAATACAGACCCTCAAACTATAACATTACCTCAAACTAATACAGACCCTCAAACTAATACAGTACCTCAAACTAATAAAGGCCCTGAAACTAATACAGCCCTTCAAACTAATACAGTACATAAAACTAGTACAGCTCCTCAAACTAATACAACCCCTCAAACTAATACAGCTCCTCAAACTGATACAGCCCCTCAAACTAATACAGCACCTCAAACTATTACAGGCCCTTAAACTAATACAGTACGTTAAACTAATACAGCTCCTCATACTAATACAGCTCCTCAAACTAATACAGAACCTCAAACTAATACAGCCCCACAAAATAATACAGACCCTCAAACTAATACAGCCCCTCAAACTAATACAGCCCCTCAAACTAATACAGCCTCTCCAACTAATACAGCACCTCAAACTAATACTGTACCTCAAACAAATACAGCTCCTCAAACTAATACAGCCCCTCAAACTAATACTGCCCCTCAAACTAATACAGCCAGCCAAACTGATACAGCACCTCAAACTGATTCAGACCCTCAAACTGATACAGACCCTCAAACCAATACAGTACCTCAAACATATGCAGCTCCTCATACTAATACAGCCCCACAAACTAATACAGCTCCTCAAACTAATACAGCCCCTCAAACTACTACAGCCCCTCAAACTAATACAGACCCTCAAACTAATACAGTCCCTCAAACTAATACAGCCTTTCAAACTAATACAATACCTCAAACTAAGACAGCACCTCAAACTAATACAGACCATCAAAGTAATACAGTCCCTCAAACTAATACAGCCCCTCAAACTAATACAGCCCCTCAAACTAATACAGCCCCTCAAACTAATACAGCCCCTCAAACTAATACAGCCCCTCAAACTAATACAGCCCCTCAAACTAATACAGACTCTCAAACTAATACAGCCTGGCAAACTAATACGGCCACTCAAAATTATACTGCCCCTCAATCTAATACAGCCCCTCAAACTAATACAGCCCCTCAAACTAATACAGACAATCAAAGTAATACAGTCCCTCAAACTAATACAGCCCGTCAAACTAATACAGCCCCTCAAACTAATACAGCCCCTCAAACTAATACAGCCCCTCAAACTAATACAGCCCTGCAAACTAATACAGCCCCGCAAACTAATACAGCCACTCAAACTATTACAGCCCCTCAAACTAATACAGCCCCTCAAACTATTACAGCCCCTCAAACTAATACAGATCCTCAAACTAAGACAGCCCCTCAAACTAATACAGCCCCTCAAACTAATACAGCCCCTCAAACTAATACAGCCCTGCAAACGAATACAGCCCCTCAAACTAATACAGCCCCTCAAACTAATACAGCCCCTCAAACTAATACAGCCCCTCAAACTATTACAGCCCCTCAAACTAATACAGATCCTCAAACTAATACAGCCTTGCAAACTAATACAGCCCCTCAAAATAATACAGCCCCTCAAACTAATACAGCACCTCAAACTAATATATCCCCTCAAATTAATACAGCCCCTGAAACTAATACAGCCCCTCAAACTAATACAGCCCCTCAAACTAATACAGCCCCTCAAACTAATACAGTACCTCCAACTAATACAGACCCTCAAACTAATACAGCCCCTCAAACGAATACAGTATTCAAACTAATACAACCCCTCAAACTAATACATTACCTCAAACTAATACAGACCCTCAAACTAATACAGCCCCTTAAATTAATACAGTACCTCAAACTAATAAAGGCCCTGAAACTAATACAGCCCTTCAAACTAATACAGTACATAAAACGAGTACAGCTCCTCAAACTAATACAACCCCTCAAACTAATACAGCTCCTCAAACTGATACAGCCCCTCAAACGAATACAGTACCTCAAACTATTACAGGCCCTTAAACTAATACAGTACGTTCAACTAATACAGCTCCTCATACTAATACAGCTCCTCAATCTAATACAGAACCTCAAACTAATCAGCCCCACAAAATAATACAGACCCTCAAACTAATACAGCCCCTCAAACTAACACAGCACCTCAAACGAATACAGCACCTCAAACTAATGCAGCCCCTCCAACTAATACAGCACCTCAAACTAATACTGTACCTCACAACTAATACAGCCAGCCAAACTGATACAGCACCTCAAACTGATTCAGACCCTCAAACTGATACAGACCCTCAAACTAATACAGTACCTCAAACTAATGCAGCTCCTCATACTAATACAGCCCCACAAACTAATACAGCCCCTCAAACTAATACAGCTCCTCAAACTAATACAGCCCCTCAAACTACTACAGCCCCTCAAACTAATACAGACCCTCAAACTAATGCAGTCCCTCAAACTAATACAGCCTTTCAAACTAATACAATACCTCAAACTAAGACAGCACCTCAAACTAATACAGACCATCAAAGTAATACAGTCCCTCAAACTAATACAGCCCGTCAAACTAATACAGCCCCTCAAACTAATACAGCCCCTCAAACTAATACAGCCCCTCAAACTAATACAGCCCCTCAAACTAATACAGACCCTCAAACTAATACAGCCTTGCAAACTAATACAGCCCCTCAAAATAATACAGCCCCTAAAACTAATACAGCCCCTAAAACTAATACAGCCTCTCAAACTAATACCGCCCCTCAAACTAATACAGCCCCTCAAACTAATACAGCCCCTCAAACTAATACAGCCCCTCAAACTAATACAGACCCTCAAACTAATACAGTCCCTAAAACTAATACAGCCTTTCAAACTAATACAATACCTCAAACTAAGACAGCACCTCAAACTAATACAGACCATCAAACTAATACAGTCCCTCAAACTAATACAGCCCGTCAAACTAATACAGCCCCTCAAACTAATACAGCCCCTCAAACTAATACAGCCCCTCAAACTAATACAGCCCCTCAAACTAATACAGCCCCTCAAAATAATACAGCCCCTCAAACTAATACAGCCCCTCAAACTATTACAGCCCCTCAAACTAATACAGATCCTCAAACTAATACAGCCCCTCAAACTAATACAGCCCCTCAAACTAATACAGCCCCTCAAACTAATACAGCCCTGCAAACTAATACAGCCCCTCAAAATAATACAGCCCCTCAAACTAATACAGTCCCTCAAACTATTACAGCCCCTCAAACTAATACAGATCCTCAAACTAATACAGCCTTGCAAACTAATACAGCCCCTCAAAATAATACAGCCCCTCAATCTAATACAGCCCCTCAAACTAATACAGCCCCTCAAACTAAAACAGCACCTCAAACTAATACATCACCTTGTTGAGGCTGCCGCGAAACAAGAATTAAGGCTGAATCCAGGTGTGGAAAACAAGAGACATTTTAACACAACTGCATGGTGCAAAATGACTGCTCCCAGAATTCGCTTGAAAAACCCTGAGGCCCCGCCCACTCCTGCCTTAAAGGTAAGGTGCCTTAAAGGGAAGGTGCTCGATATATTGTCCACAGACGGAATAGTGGATAATGCTCCTTTAGGTGGCGATCCGCCACACAGCTCAACCCAGAATCCGCTTAGGAGGTGTGGACGAGACGGTGCAGTTGTCTGATGGGCCGGCCGGAGCGGCTCTTGTAGGACGCCGGTGGATGTGGAACGGCCGGGCGTGGAGCAGATGCGTGAACCGGCTTGAGGGCAGGTCGGCCGCGTGGAAGGGGATGAGCTACAGTGACCTGCTCACCGGGCTCCGAGTGTGCTGGCTTGAGTCGGTCAACCGACACTTTTTCGTTCCTGTCGCCCACTTGCAGGGTGAAAAATTTGTCCCCAGCCTGTAGCACCTTGTAGGGTCCGTCGTACGGGGGTTGAAGAGGTCTGCGGTGGGCGTCGTGCCAGATGAAAACAAACCGTGCCTGGTGCAGGCTTAGTGGGACATGTGAGGTGGATTCGCAATGTCGGGCAATGGGCACCGGGGTGAACTGCAGCGCCGGTGAGGCGAAGTCGTGGCGTTGCTGGTCGGCTGACCAGGGTGTCGTGGCAGTGGGCAGGAACTCGCCGTGTCCGCGCAGCGGCTGACCGTACAGGAGCTCTGCTGCCGATGCGTGGAGGTCTTCTTTAACCGCAGTGCACAGGCCGAGGAGGATCCACGGAAGTCGGTCGGTCCAGGTGCCATCTTGGAGGCTGGCTCGAAGAGATGCCTTCAAGGATCTGTGGAACCGCTCACACAGTCCGTTGGCTTGGGGGTGGTATGCTGTGGTGTGGTGAATGGTCACCCCGAGATTGCGTGCGACGGCGGTCCAGAGTTCAGAGGTAAATTGCGGACCTCTGTCCGACGTCATGTCGGAGGGGACGCCGAACCGTGCGACCCAGGTGCTGATGAAGGCTCTGGCGATGTCGGCGGTGGTGGTAGAGGTCAGTGGAATTGCCTCAGGCCAGCGTGTGGAAGAGGGATCCGGGTGGGCTCTCGTCAGTGAGGGAGAGCATGTGGGAGAGGAGGTCTGACGGTGAGGTATCACCGAGGCCTGGAAGTTCGAGGAGGTGGCAGTTTCGCTGATATGCCAAGGCCGTAAATTTTTTAAGGAGCACTGTCCTGAGATGTGCGTACTTGCCTTCCTCTGGTGGGTTCTGCAGCTTTGTCTAAACCTTGGAAACTGCGGCGCTACCGAGTGATGTGACGAGATAGTCGTACTTGGTCACATCTGTGGTGATATTTCGCAGCCGAAATCGGGATTCGGCTTGGAGAAACCAGGCTTCGGGCTGGTTTTCCCAAAACTCCGGCAGTTTCACAGAAACTGCGTTCGTGTCCGCCATTGCAGTGCTCGGAATACTTTCTGAGCGTCGGGGTCACCAATGTTGAGGCTGCCGCGAAACATGAATGGAGGCTGAATCCAAATGTGGAAAACAAGAAACTTTAATTCACTGCATGGCACTCAAAATGGCTGAGACTGAAAAGCTCCCAGAATTCTCTGGGTAAAACCTGAGGCCCCGCCCCCTTCTGCCTTAAAGGGAAGGGGCTGGAAATTTGTCCACAGATGGGAAGAGTGGATTATGCTCGTTATACGTGGTGATCCGCCACAAGATGCAGAAAAGTGTATTTTTGGTTTTAATTTTCCAACACGGCATTGATTCCTCTGAAGGCTGGCCAGGGTGTGTGTTTGTGTGTGTGAATGAGAGAGAGAGAAGGAGAGAGCAAAAGCTGGTGTTTGTGTGAGATGTGGACTGCTGTCTTATTAACTGCTGTTGTTTTATTAAACCCGATTGATTTCATTCTTGCCTGGTCCACAGGTAATGCTGTTGTGAGTCACTTTATTGCACTTTATTTCACTTCACTTCACTTCAAGACAGACAGTCAGTCAGTGAGATACTGAAACATGTCTTTTGTGGACAGTCTGACAATAAAAACTGCTCTGGGATCTTTGCATTTTTTTTATTCCACTCCACTCAAATCAAGACAAGGCAGGCAGGCAATGAGAGAGACATATGAATTAAGACAACAGGCAGAATAGAAATCAAAACAGAAAATGCTGTAAATACTCAGCAGGTCAGGCAGCGTCTGTGGAGAGAGGGAGAAACATAGTTAACGTTCCAGTTCGATGACCTGTCATCAGAAACTTGCCAGAATCTGACAAAAGGTCATCAAGCTGAATTAACTCTGTTTCTCTCTCTCTCCACAGATGCTGCCTGACCTGCTGAGTATTTGCAGCATTTTCTGTTTTAATTTCAGATTTCCAGCATCCACAGTATTTTGCTTTTGATGCAGAATAGAAAGCCTAATTCTGTAGGCCGCAAAATGAAAAATTAAGATAAGGAAAGTGTTTTTTTCTACTTTTAAACTGCCAAACACAGCAGAGCAATGAGAGAAATCAACTTTCTTTCATTGCTGACAGTGTTGTGTGGCAATTTTGCAGGCTGGCCTGTGTTTGTGTGAATGTGTGTGTGTGAGAGAGAGACCGAGAGCAAAAGCTGGTGTGTAAGCAGGGCTTGTCTGTGTTCAATTTATCTGCCGTGTGCATTGGTACTGCATCTCATATCTGAAAAAACAGAAAATATACACCATTGGATCATACTGATTTCATTCCAGACTGCACTGCTGTGGGATCTTACTTTGCCGTTCTTTCAATACTTGTAAAAATCAAAGCTACATATACACAAAAAGCCATTTGAATTTTTTCTTGACTGGACTTTATCGTGGAATGTTTGTGGGAAGTGTCAGAGCATATCCTGCTGTGGGACCTTACTCTGCCTTTAATTCCCAACCCAACTAAGACAAGGCAAGACTTCTGTAAAAACAAAGTATATATATATTATATTTATTTTATTATTGTTTTCAGAATAATCCAATTGTTTTTTTTCTGGACTGGGCTCTGTTGGGGAATGTTTATGGAGTGTTTTCAGAGCAAAAGCTGCTGTGGGATCTTTCCATTCATTTTATTCCACTCCACTCAAATCACAGGATGCAGTCATTTCATTTACAGAAGTAAAGAACATATGTTATTATTACTATTATTTATTCTTGTTTTTATTTGCTTCTTTTCTCCCTCCCTCCATGCCCATCTCTTGGGGCGTCAATCACCCCCTACATGCATTTCACCCCCTCCAATCCCCCAGCCCCTTTTGGTCCTGAGCTCCACTTTCGCTCACTCACAACAGGAGCCAAGCTGGCGAGCTGCAGCCGCCATTCCTTCCTTCCTTCCTTCCTGCACCATGTGCTGCCTCCCTGGGTATGTGTGAGCAGCAGCACAGCCTGTGAGCGGCTGCAGACAATGGCACAAAGCAGCGGGCGAGACCCCATCCTGCAACACAAGTGGTGCCCATTTAAATCACAGTCCACCGCAATGAGCAATTATACTGCAAAGTGTTATTCCATTGCAAAGAACTATTCCATTGCAAGGTGCTATTTCATGGCAAAGGACTATTATGTTGCAAGTTGCTATTCCATTGTAAAGGACTATTATATTGAAAAGATCTATTAGATTGTAAAGTGCTATTCCATTGCAAAGGACAATAATAAAATTATATAAATTTACCGCATAGAAGGAGGCCATTCGACCTGTAGGGGCCGTGCCAGCTATCTGCAAGAGAACTTCAACGAGACCCACTCCCCTTCCCTGTCCCCGTAGCCCTGATCATTTTTACTTCACGTACTTATGCAATTCCCTTTTGAAAGCCACGATTGAATCTGTCTCCACCACCTTTTCAGGCAGAAAATTCCAGATCATAACCACTCGTTGCATTATATTTTTTTCCTCATGTCGTCTTTGGTTCTTCTGCCAATCACCTTAAAGCTGTGTCCTCTGGTTCGCGACTCTTCCGCCAATGGGCACAGTTTCCCTCTATCTACTCTGACAATACACCTCATCATTTTGAACACATCTATCAAATCTCCTCTCAAACTTCACTGCTTTAAGGAGAACAACCCCAGCTTCTCCAGGCTATCCATGTAACTGAAGTCCCTCATACCTGGAACCATTCTTGTAAATCTTTTCTGCATCCTCACTGAGGCCTTCACATCCTTCCTAAAGTGCGGTGCCATGAATTGGACACAATGCTGCAGTTGAGACCGAAATAGTGTTTGGTAAAGGTTCATCATAACTTCCGTGCTTTTCTACTCTATGCCTCTATTTATGAAGCCCAGGATCCTGCTTTCTCAACCTACCCTGCCACCTTCAACGATTTGTGCACATATAACCCCAGGTTGCTCTGATCATGCACCCCCTTCAGAATTGTACCTTTAGTTTATATTGCCTCTTTTCATTCTTCCTATCGAAATGAATCATTTGCACATTTCTGCGTTAAATTTCATCTGCCAGGTGTCCACCGATTCACTCAGCCTGTCTATGTCTTCTTGAAGTCTATCACTATACTCCTTACTGTTCACTATTCTTCCAAGTTTTCTTTCATCTGCAAATTTTGAAAGTCCAAGTCATGAATATATATCAAGTAAAGCAGTGGCCCTGGTACCGGCCCCTGGGGAACACCACTGCATACTTTCCTCCAGTCTGAAAAACAACCGCTCACCAGTACTCTCTGTCACAGAGCCAATTTCGGACCGTGTTTTGCCCCCCCTGTTTAGCCCCCACCTGTTTTGCTCCCCCCCTGTTTCCCCCCCCCCCTGTTTTGCTCCCCCCATGTTTTGCTCCCCCCCCTCTGTGGCACTCTAATCCCACCCGTTATCTCCAACCCCCTCACACTATGCCCTGTATAATGCCCCCATAACTATAGCTCTCTGACTCCCCCCTATATTACACCCCCTTAAACCCGCCCAAGCCCCCTATAATACCCCTGCAGATTTCACCCTCGTGAAGCTGCCCCCACCATGAAACTCTCCACCAATAATTTCCCCCGCTTTGAAATGCCCCGTTTAGTCGCTGTGTGAATTCCCCCCACTGGCATAATTCCCCTCGCTTATCTCCTGCCCTCCCCCTGTATAATTCCTGTACAATAACTCCCCCTGTATAATTCAGCCATTTCCCTGTACACTCCCCCCTGTATCTCTCCCTCTCTGTGAAACACTTTCCCTCCTGCCCCTTGGTGAAACTCCACAGCCCCCTGTAGAAGACCCCCATAAAGCTTCATCCATGTATAATGCACCCCCCGCCCTGTCAATCTCCCTCCCCACTGCTGGTGAAACTCTATTTTATCCCTTGTTTGACTCACTTACCTGGTATGGCTCCGACTCACGATCCTCTTCAATTTGGTTTAATTCATGTCCAGATAAACACAAACTCTGTAAAACACTCCCCCCAAACCGTGCACAAAATGGCTGCCCCCAGACTGAGCACAAAATGGCTGCCCCCTCCCGCACCGAGTACAAAATGGCTGCATCTCCGCACCGAGCACAAAATGGTTGCCCCCCACCGCACGAGTCAAGATGGCTGCCCCCCTGCCGCACCGAGCACAAAATGGCTTCCTCACCGCACCGAGCACAAAATGGCTGCCTCACCGCACCGAGCACAACATGGCTGCCTCACCGCACCGAGCACAAAATGGTTGCCCCCGCACCAAACGTTGTTTCTTCCTACCTCCAGCCCTGTCAACTGCCCCTTTTCATTGCCCCTGCTAATTCCTCCCCTCCGCTGTCTAATCCCCGCCCCTGTATATCCTGTTTATCCTAACTCCAGCCCAGTGAACTGCCCTTTTTTATTGCCTGTTATGTCCTCCCCTCCACTGTCTAATTCTCTCCCCCCCACCATATATCTCCATCTTCCCATATCCTGTGGCCTGTATAATATCCCCATGAAACTCCTCCACCCTATATAACCCCCCCGTGAAACACTCTCTCCACCCACCGTATAATACACCGGGTGAAGCTGCGCTCTGTTGAAACACCCACACCACTGGTCTATACTACACTCGTGTGAATCTTCCACCCCTACCCCCTGGTATACTACACCCTATTTAACCCCACCCTCCCCCGGTATAATAGCGCTGTATATTACATCCCCTTGTGAAGCTCCCCCCGTAAAATTCCCCACTGCTATTCTCCGTTTAATCTCCGTGTACAATTTCCCCCGCTATGAAATGCCCCTTTTAATCACCCTGTGAATTCCACCCAGCCAGTTGTAGAATAGCCCCATTTAATTCCATCCCCCCACGCTTATCTCCTCCACCCACCCACGTATAATTCCCCGTCACCGCCCCAGTATAATCTCCTCCCTCCCCCCCCACTGTATAACCCATCCGTATGCCACTCCTGTACAATACTCCCCCTGTATAATTCAGCCATCTCGACTGTGCACTCCCCCCTGTATCTCTCCCTCTCTGTGAAACTCCTTCCCTCCTGCCCCTTGGTGAAACTCCACAGCTCCCTATAGAAGACCCCCATATATCTCCATCCATGTATAATGCCCCCCCCCCCGCCCTGTCAATCTCCCTCCCCACTGCTGGTGAAACTCTATTTTGCCCCTTGTGTGACTCACTTACCTGGTGTGGCTCCAACTCACGACCCTCTTTAATTTGGTTTAATTCATGTCCAGATAAACACAAACTCTGTAAAACACTCCCCCGCACCGAACACAAATGGCTGCACCGCCCCCCCCCCCCCCCCCCGCACCAAGCACAAAATGGCTGCCCCTCCACACCAAGCACAAAATGTCTCTCGCCGCTCACTCGGTGGCTGTATAATGAGTGTCTGGAACCTAATTGGAGAGAGATTGAGAAGCCTGGGGATACAGGAGGAGAGAGACTGAGATGGGGGGCATTCGAGATCAGAGGGGCAGAAGTGGAGCAAGAGATGGAGACATGCAGAGGCTGACTGGCATTCCCAACCTTTGTGCACAGTACGATCCCAGCTCTAAATGTATTCCTCACTGCAGGAAGGTGTTCCCCCCCTCCCCCATCAGTTTACAGGGAATCAAAACCTGAGCTGGGTGTCTCTGACCCCTGAACAGAGAAGAGAGACACAAACATTGGTTGATGTAGGAGGCTATTCACCCCTTCGAGCCTATCCCACCAATCCATGCTGACGATCCTTGATAAATCCGTGTCTTTATAAATTAAGATTTATCCTGTCCTTCAGAATTCTTTCCAATAATTTTCCCACCACTGACTGGCCTGTAATTACTCGGTCTATCCGTTTCTCCCTCTTTAAACATCGGGTACCACATTAGCAGTCCTCTGGCACCACACCTGAAGCCAGAGAGGATTGGAAAATGATGGTCAGAGCCTCTGCTATTTCCTCTTTTGCTTCGCTTAACAGATGCAAAGTATTCATCAAGAACCCTACTGACATCTCCTGCCTCCACACACAGATTAATTACTCTCATGATCTCTAATAGTCCCTACCCTTTCTTAAGTTATCCTCTTACTCTTAATATATTCATAAAACATCTTTGGGTTTTCCTTGATTTTACTTGCCAAGAATTTTTCATGCTCTCTCTTTGCTTTCCTTATATCCTTTTTAATTGCACCCCTGCACTTTCTGTATTCCTCTAAATATTCTGCAGTATTTAGCCCTCGGTATCTGTCATACGCCTCCCTTTTTTTTCTTTATCCTACCCTTTATGTCTCTAGACATCCAGGACTCTAGATTTGTTAGTCCCACCTTATTTCTTTAAGGGCACATGTTTGCTCTGAACTCTCCAGATCTCCTCCTTGAATGGCTCCCACTGCTCTGACACTGATTTACCTTCAAGTAGCTGTTTCCAGTCCACTATGGCTAAATCCCCTCTGAGCTGAGCAAAATTTGCTTTCCCCAATTTAGAATTTTTATTCCTGGTCTGTCATTGTCCTTTTCCATAACTACCTTAAATCTAACAGAATTATGGTCACTAGCACCAACATGCTCCCCCACTGATATGCCTTCTACCTGCCCAGCTTCATTCCCTGAAACTAAGTCCAGAACTGCCCCCTCCCTTGTTGGGCTTGCTACATACTGGCTAAAAAAGTTCTCCTGGATGCCTTTTAGGAAATCCGCACCCTCTATACACTTTACGCTAATGTTATCCCTGTTAATATTGGGGTAGTTAAAATCACCTCCTATTTTCGGCCCATCGTGTCTGTGCCGTAAATCTCCTCTCTACCCTCTCTAGAGTAATCGCATCTTTCCTGTAATGTGACCAGAACTGTACACAGTATTCTAACTGCGGCCTAGTTAGTGTTTGATACAGTTCCAGCATAACCTCCCTGCTCTTGTATTCCATATTCCTCGGCTAATAAAGGAAAGTATCTAGTATGCCATCTTAAGCGCCTTTTCTACAGAGGTAGAGAGAGAGAGAGGGTGTTGCAGAAATATGTACAAGTTACATTGGGCGGTTGGGGGAGTAAGCGATGGAAATGAATCCCCGGGGTGTTAAACAGACACATTGGGGACAGCCTGTGCTGAGGGGCCTCAGTCACTCCCCTCTGAAGGAAGCTCTTCTCCAAGGATTCCAGCTCCCAAAACACATTCTCTCTGCATCGTCACGTTGCAGCTTCTGGAGAGAGAGAGAGAGAAATGAAAATTGATTAAAACAAAGCAAACAATGAATTAAAAAAACACACAGCTCTGACCAAGGAAATTGTGAGTGTATTTTTTTTTGCTGATTTGTCATCCTTTACTGGTTTCTAAACATTTCCCAATCCTCTGGCCTAACACTAATCTTCGCAACATTGTCTGCCTTTTCTTTCAATTTGATACCATCCTTAACTTCCTTAGTTAGCCACGGACGGTGCATCCTTCTCGTAGAGCCTTTCTTTCTCACTGGAATATATCTCTGCTGAGATTTGAGATATGTCCTTAAGTGTCTGCCACTGCTGATCTACCGTCTTACCCTTTAATCTATTTTCCCAGTCCACTTAAGCCAACTCTGTCCTCATACCCTTGTAATTGCCTTTTATTTCAGTTCAGGACACGAGTTTCAGACCAAAGTTTCTCACCCTCAAACTGAATTTGAAATTCTACCATGCTACGATCACTCTTTCCGAGGGGATCCTTTACTATGAGATCATTAATTAATCCTGTCCCATTAAACATTACCAGATCTAAAATAGCCTGCTCCCTGATTGGTTCCTCAACGTATTGCTCTAAGAAACCATCTCGAATACACTCTGTGAACTCGTCCTCAAGGCTACCCCTTGCCAATTTGATTTGTCCAATCTATATGATGATTAAAATCGCCCATGATTATTACAGTACCTTTCTTACAAGCCCCCAGTATAGCTGCTGTCAGGGGGCCTGTATACTACTCCCACCAGTGACTTCTTACCCTTACTATTTCTTATCTCCACCCAAACTGATTCTACATCTTGAGCTTCTGAGCCAATATCTTTCCTCACCACTGCACTGATCTCATCCTTTATTAACAGAGCTACCCCACCTCCTTTTCCTTTCTGCCTATCATACCCATTTATTTCTATTTGTGCCGTCACCTCGTCCATCTTGTTACGAATGCTGCGTGCATTCAGATAAAGATCCTTTAATTTTACCTAATCATTTATCCTTTCTCTGATTATTTTCTCCGCAGTCCTCTGGGTAAAGAATTCCAATTATTCACAACCACTTGGGTGAAGAAATTTCTCCTCAGTGTATATTTCAGTTTGCGTGTATATTTTCTGTGTACCTGTGTAAATTTCAGTGTGCGTGCATTTATATTCCAGTGTATTTATATTTCTCTCTCCTTCTCCCTGTCCCTATCTCTGTCCACACGGGGTGTGTGTGCCAAGCCTGGGGACATCCCCTCATTCCCCAGATAGTGCGAAACTCTCTTTAAACCGGGATTAAGCTGCTGATTCCTTTGGGACACTTGTTAAAATCACCATCCCGGGAATAACTTTTGAATCTTGAGATTCTGGAAGGGTGTAACAGAGGGTCTTGTCTGCAGAGGCTGGGAGCGGGGCAGTGACGACACACTGGACCCCACCCCCCAAAGCCTGTCTCTCCCTGTGTGTTTAACCCCAGTCAACTCTCGCTGTCTCTCTCCCTCTGACTCTCTCTCCCTGTTTCTGTCTCTCTTTCTTTCTCCCACTTTTATTTCTCCCAATCTGAGATTTAATCTTGTTTGAAATTTACTCTGAAATGTTTCTGGCTCACCATTTATAATAACGACAAATCACATTGCTGTGGGCGCCATTTTTACTTGTTAAAGGGCTAAATCGAGAAATTGAGAAAGTCAAAGAGGGAGAGACACAGGGAAAGAGGAGAGAAATAGAGACAACAACAACTTGTAATTATATAGCGCCTTTAACGTAGTAAAACGTCCCAAGGCGCTGCACAGGAGTATTGTATGACCAAAAAATTTGACAGCGAGCCACATAAGGAGAAATTAGGGCAGGTGAGCAAAAGCTTGGTCAAGGAGGGTTGTTTGAAGGAGCGTCCGCTGTAGCCCGCCCCCGGTGTGTATTCCAAGCCTGGGGACCTCCCCTCACTCCCCAGAAAGTGCGAACCTCTCTTTAAACAGGGATTCCTTTGGGACACATATTAAAGTCGCCGCCTGCCTCATTATGTAAACACAAACGCTGGCGATCGCCGTGCCTCTCCCTCTCCCTGCCCCCCCAGTATCTGCTCGGCCCAGAATTGGTGCTGTGCGTACATTCAATGTTCCAGTGCATCTCCCACTTCTGGCATTTAACAGTCACCTCCGTCTGCGTCCCTCTCTCTCTCGCTGTCTCTCTCTCTCTCTCTCCCCATCTCTCCCTCTCTTCTTCTCTCCCTCTCTCTCTCTCTCTGTCCCTCTCTCTCTCTCTGTCCCTCTCTCTCTCTCTCTCTCGCTGTCCCTCTCTCTCTCTCTCCCTCTCTTGTTCTCTCTCCCTCTCTCTCTCTCTCTCGCTGTCCCTCCCTCTCTCTCTCCCTCTCTTGTTCTCTCCCCATCTCTCCCTCTCTTGTTCAATCTACTTCTCTCTCTCTCTCTCTGTTCCTCTCTCTCTCTCCCTCTCGTGTTCTCGCTCCCTCTCTCTCTGTTCCTATCTAGCTCCCCATCTCTGATCTTTTTCTTTCACTCCCTCTCTCTCTGTTTCTTTCCCTCTATCTCAGCTTTAATCTTGATTGAAATGTACTCTGAAATGTTTCTGTCTACCATTTAAAATCACGACAAATCCCATTGCTGTGGGCGGCATTTTTTTATATGCTAAGGTGGAAAAATGTGGTTGCTTTGCAAAAACAGAGAGAGCGAGCGCGAGCACGAGAAAGCGGGAGGGAAATAACAACAACAATAACTTATATTTATATAGAGCCTTTAATGTAGTGAAACCTCCCAGGGCGCTTCACAGGAGTGTTAGAAAACAAAATTTGACATCGAGCCACATAAGAGAAAGATGGAGAGAGAGAGACAGAGAAAGCTGGAGAGAGACAGAGAAAGCTGGAGTGAAATAGACACTGTAATAAATCCACACTCGGAACCACAGTAACCTGAATTAAAATGGCTGCCGCGCATCTCATTGAACCCTCAAATTAATCGCCCTGCCCAAAACACGCGCATTATTGTGGAAATATAACACGGGTTCGCGTTGAGGACTTTAATTTCCTCTTGGGGCCTCTTTGTCCCGCACCAGGGGTTAACGTGTTTGTGCCACTTTGCAAGGCCGGGGCTTTAAACCTGTTGAAAACTCAAGGTCCACAATCCAGCAGGAACAAGTTAACCCGAGGCCCCAGAATCCCAGGCTCCCCGAGAGAAAATGAACGCCCGGGGTAATAAACAGACCCAAACTCACGTGGGCCCATTGGGTGAAGCGTCTGGCCAAGGCCTGGGATTGTCCACTGCGGAGGAAGCTCTTATCCCGGGTATTCCTCGTCACAAAGCGCTCTCGCTCTCTCTGCATCGTGTTACAGCTTTGCAAATATAATAAATATCCTTGGGAGAAGAGAGAGAGAAAAGAGATTGGTTAAGAAACAAAGCAATGAAAATAAAAGCACAGCAAGAGCCCAGGGCTCCCTCTCTCAGTTACACAGACAATCTCTCAGCAACATCCCATTACAAACAAACCGCGGTTAGAAACCAGAGAATCTAAGGAGTTAAAGATTGAGACAGAGATAATTTACACACAGCACAACAAACACACACAGCAGAATGAGAGAGATGGCCCTTCTCCTGGAGGGGGAGGGATTGGGACTGGGAAATCGCCCACCCCAAGGTCAGCAGATTGCAGACTCTACCCCTTCAGCCATTGACATGTTGGCTTTGCTCCCTAGGGGGCCTGTCCATTGACATGCTAATCCATGGATGGCCCAGGGCAGCACTCTGGCAAGGGACATACTTTTCGTGATCTGTTAATCTGTTCTGAACTACACAGGATGCTGAGTGTTTATTGTAAAGACAGGAGATCGTGGAATATAAAAAAAAACATGGTTTCCAGACCTGATGAGGCAGAAGGTGTTACCACACATTCCACTTCTGCATCTCTTGTGTCTTTGGAGCAGGTTCTGTTTAACTTTAACTTCCTCTCAGCATTTACCATGTCATGCTCATCAAGAATTTTATACATTTCAATGAGATCACCTCTCATTCTTCTAAACTCTAGCGAATATAGCCCTAGTCTACTCAATCTCTCCTCATGGGACAACCCCCTCATCCAAGTGATCCATTCGAATCTAAATTATAATCTTTGTTTGATGGAATCCTTCACTCTTGTGCACACAGACAGTGAAACTCAGGCCTAAAGCTCATTCAAATCTCAGTAAGAATATGCAGAACAGACTTTAATTCTCTTGTATTTGCTTCATTTTTCTCAGATGAACCCAGAAATCTTCAGACCAACATTCTTCCACTTGTGAATCCCTCCTTTCCATTTAAATCAAATCACGGTAATAGTTTAATCTTCAATCTGAACCCCTATCGTCTATTTCCAGCTTCGCTTTTCTCCCTTCTGATTTTACCCTCAGGTTCCCATCCCCCTGCCAAGCTCGTTCAAACCCTCCCCAACAGCACTAGCAAAACTCCCCGAGAGGAGAGTGGTCCCGTTCCCGTTGAGGTGCAACCCGTCTGGCTTGTAGAGGTCCCACCTTCCCCAGAAACGGAACCAATGCCTCAGGAATCTAAAGCACTCCCCCCCTACACCATCTCTCCAGCCACGCATTCATCTGCTCTACCTTCCTATTTCTGTACTCACTAGCACATGCCACTGGTAGTAATCCGGAGTCATAGAGTTATACAGCACAGAAAGAGGCCCTTCGGCCCATCGTGTCCGTGCCGGCCATCAAGCCCTGTCTATCCTAATCTCATTTTCCAGCACCTGTTCCGTAGCCTTGTATGCTGTGGCGTTTCAAGTACTCATCTAAATGCTTCTTGAATGTAGTATTGCTTCCTGCCTCTACCACCCTTTCAGGCAGTGAGTTCCAGATTCCAACCACCGTCTGGTTGAAAAAGTTTTTCCTCAAATCCCCTCGAAACCTCCTGCCCCTTGCCTTGAAATTATGGCCCCTGGTTATTGACCCCTCTACTAAGGGGAAAAGTTCATTTCTATCTATGCCCCCTCATAATTTTGTACACCTCAATCAGGTCCCCCCTCAGCCTTCTCTGCTCTAAGGAAACAACCCCAGCCTGTCCAGTCTCTCTTCATAGCCCAGTCTTTCTTCATAGCTGAAGCACTCCAGACCAGGTAACATCCTGGTGAAACTCCTCTGCACCCTCTCCAATGAAATCACATCCCTCCTATAGTGTGGCGGCCAGAACTGCACACAGTATTCCAGCTGTGGCCTAACCAGCGTTTTGTACAGCTCCATGATAACCTCCCTGCTCTTTTATTCTATGCCTCGTCTAATGAAGGCAACTATTCCATATGCCTTCTTAACCACCTTATCCACCTTTCCTGCTGCCTTCAGGGATCTATGTACATGCACACCAAGGTTCCTGTCCTTCCTCGGGTCTTACCATTCATTGTGTAGTCCCTTGCCTTGTTAGTCTTCCCAAAATGCATCACCTCACACTTTTCAGGTTTAAATTCCATTTGCCACTGTTCTGCCCATCTGACCAACCCGTCTATATCTTCCTGTAGCCTGAGGCTTCCCTCATCGATATTTTCCACTCCACGAAGTTTCGGGTCATCTGCGAACATACTGATCATACCTCCTACATTCATATCTAAATCATTAATGTACACTACAAACAGCAAGGGACCCAGCACCGATCCCTGCAGTACACCACTGGACACAGGCTTCCAGTCACAAAAACAACCTTCGAACATTACCCTCTGCCTCCTGCCACTAAGCCAATTTTGGATCCAATGTGCCAAATTGCCCTGGATCCCATGGGCTCTTACCTTCTTGACCAGTCTCCCATGCGGGACTTTGTCAAAAGCCTTACTGAAGTCCATCTAAACTATTCTAAACTACTCTAGTTCTCTCGGTCTCTGTCTCCCTCTCCCTCTCCCTCTCCCTCTCTCTGTCTCTCTCGCTCTCTGTCCCCCTCTCTCTCTGTCACCCTCTCTCTGTGTCCCCCTCTCTCTCTATGTCCCCCTCTCTTTCTCTGTCCCCCTCTCTGTCCCCATCTCTCTCTCTGCCCCCCTCTCCCTCTCTGTCCCCCTCTCCCTCTCTGTCCCCCTCTCTCTCTCTGTCCCCCTCTCTCTCTGTCCCCCTCTCCCTCTCTGTCCCCCTCTCCCTCTCTGTCCCCTCTCTCTCTCTCTGTCCCCTCTCTCTATGTCCCCCTCTCCCTCTCTGTCCCCCTCTCCCTCTCTGTCCCCCTCTCCCTCTCTGTCCCCTCTCTCTCTCTGTCCCCTCTCTCTCTGTCCCCTCGCTCTCTCCCTTTCCGTCTGTCTCTCTCTCTCTCTCTCTCTCTGTCCCCCTCTCTCTCTGTCGCTCTCTCACTCGCTCTCTCTCTGTCCCTTTCTCTCTCTCTGTCACCCTCTCTCTCTGCCCCTCTCTCTCTCTCTCTCTGTCCATCTCTCTCTCTCTCTCTCTCTGTCCCTCTCTCTCTCTCTCTGTCCCCCTCTCTCTCTGTCCCCCTCTCTCTCTGTCCCCCTCTCTCTGTCTCCGTCTTTGTCCCTCTCCCTCTCTGTCCCTCTCTCTCTCTCACTGTCTGTCCCTCTCTCTTTCTCTCTGTCTGTCCCCCTCTCTCTCTGTCCCTCTCTCTCTCTCTCTGTCCATCTCTCTCTCTCTCTCTTTCTCTCTCTCTGTCCCCTCTCTCTCTCTCTCTGTCCCCCTCTCTCTCTGTCCCTCTCTCTCTCTCTCTCTGTCCATCTCTCTCTCTCTCTCGCTCTCTCTGTCCCTCTCTCTCTCTCTCTGTCCCTCTCTCTCTCTGTGTCTGTCCCTCTCTCTCTCTCTCTGTCTGTCCCCCTCTCTCTCTGTCCCTCTCTCTCTCTCTGTCCATCTCTCTCTCTCTCTCTCTCTCTCTCTCTCTCTCTCTGTCCCTCTCTCTCTCTCTCTGTCCCCCTCTCTCTCTGTCCCCCTCTCTCTCTGTCCCCCTCTCTCTGTCTCTCTCTCTGTCCCTCTCCCTCTCTGTCCCTCTCTCTCTCTCTCTCTGTCTGTCCCTCTCTCTCTCTCTCTCTCTCTCTGTCTGTCCTCTTCTCTCTCTGCCCGAGTCTACTCAATCTCTCCTCATGGGACAACCCCCTCATCCTGGTGATCTTTTCGAATCTAAATTATAATCTTTGTTTAATGTAATCCTTCACTCCTGTGTATACAGACAGTGAAACTCAGGCATAAAATTCATTCAAATCTCAGTAAGAATACGCGGAACAGAATTTAATTGTCTTTTATTTGCTTCTTTTTTCTCAGATGAACTAAGAAATCTTCTGACCAACATTCTTCCACATGTGAATCCCTCCTTTCCATTTCAATCAAATCACGGTAATAGTTTGTTATTATTTAATCTACATTTTAAATACATCTATTATTTTATATTTATTATTATTTTCAGAATAATCCATTTGTTGTTTTTCTAGACTGGGCTCTATTGGGGAATGTTTGTGGAGTGTTTTCAGAGCAAAAGCTGCTGTGCGATTTTTCCATTCATTTTATTCCACTCCACTCAAATCACAGAATGCAGACATTTCCTTTACAGAAGTAAAGAACATATGTTATTTTTATTATTATTTATTCTTGATTTTAATGGCTTCTTTTCACTCTCCCTCCCTGCCCATCTCTTGGGGCGTCAATCACCCCCTACATGCATTTCACACCCTCCAATCCCCCAGCCCCTTTTGGTCCTGAGCTCCACGTTCGCTCACTCACAACAGGAGCCGAGCTGGCGAGCTGCAGCCGCCAGTCCTTCCTCCCTTCCTTCCTGCACCATGTGCTGCCTGCCTGGGTATGTGTGAGCAGCAGCACATCATGTGAGCGGCTCCAGACAATGGCACAAAGCAGCGGGGCGGGACCCCATCCTGCAACACAAGTGGAGCCCATTTAAAATCTAATTAAAATGCAAAGGACTATTATATTGAAAAGTACTATTCCATTGTAAAGGGCTATTCCATTGCAAAGAACTATTCCATTGCAAGGTGCTATTTCATTGCAAAGGACTATTAAGTTGCAAGGTGCTATTCAATAGCAAATTACTGTTATATTGAAAAGATCTATTCCATTGTAAAGTGCTATTTCCTTGCAAAGGACAATAATACAAATATGTAAATTTACCGCATAGAAGGAGGCCATTCGACCCATCGGGCCCGTGCCAGCTCTCTGCAAGAGAAATTCAACTAGACCCACTCCCTTTCCCTGTCCCCATAGCTCTGAGAATTTTTCCTTCACGTACTTATCCAATTCCCTTTTGAAAGCCACGATTGAATCTGCCTCCACCACTCTTTTCAAATACACCACACCCATTGGTTCCCCTTCATCCAAACACACTACCCCTATTGGTTCGCTTTTATCCAAATACACCACACCTATTGGTTCCCCTTTCTCCAAATACACCACACCCATTGGTTCCCCTTCATCCAAATACACCACACCTATTGGTTCCCCTTTATCCAATTACATCACACCTATTGGTTCCCCTTTATCCAAATACAGCACACCTATTGGTTCCCTTTTATCCAAATACACCACAGCTATTGGTTCCTCTTTATCCAAATACAGCACAGCTATTGGTCCCTCTTTATCCAAATACACAACACCCATTGGGTCCCCTTTATCTAAATGCACCACACCTATTGGTTCCCCTTTATCCAAATACACCACACTCATTGGTTCACCTTTATCCAAATACACCACACCTATTGGTTCCCCTTTATCCAAATACAACACACCTCTTGGTTCCCCTTTATCCAAATGCACCACACCCTTTGGTTCCCCTTTATCCAAATACACCACACCCATTGGTTCCCCTTTATCCAATTACATCACACCTATTGGTTCCCTTTATCCAATTACATCACACCTATTGGTTCCCCTTTATCCAAATACACCACACCCATTGGTTCCCCTTTATCCACTCTGCTCGTTTCACCCTCAAAGAACTCTAGTAAATTTTTCAAACACGATTTCCCTTTCATAAAACTATGTTGACTCTGCTTGATTGTATCATCATTTTCAAATGTCCTGCTATTACTTCCTTAATAATGGATTCCAACATTTTCCGAATGAGAAATGTTAGGCTAAATGTCTTATCGTTTCCTGCTTTCTGTCTCCCTCCTTTCAGTACATGAAGGAAAAGGGAATAGAAAGAAATGCAGTGAGGCTGAGATGAGGCAGTTGCAATGGAAGGAGACTGGTGTGGAGCATAAACACCAGCACAGACTTGAATGGCCTGTTTCTATGCTGTATATTCTATTTAATGTAATACTCTAAACTACAGCTCAGCTCTGTCTGCCTATCTAGTGACGAAGCTGCTACTCTGGAAGCTGCAAATGAATTGCTGCACTAAATAGCTGAACTGACTCTTTACAGAAGAGCTCAGACGGAATGCAAAAAGCTCGTGGTCCTGTCCTGAAAGACAATGCCGGAACTGTCAATCAGAAATAGCGCTGTGTTCGAAAGACAGTGTTTGCCCCAACGCTGGTTGTATTTTCAGATCACCAGCAATTCCTGGTGTAATCCAGTTGTTGGAAGTCTGGCGCTAATGATTAAATTCATGGACTGGAAACATTGGGACCCGCCTCTGGGCTGCGCTGAGTATTTCTGATTCTTAATTAATTGAATAATTGAGGTAACCGGATATTTCACCGCTCTCTTCAACTGCTCTGTGAACTTGAACTGGGTAACCCATAAATAAATGTGTTTGTGCAGCAACTTAAATTCACCAGCTTAATTCCGACTTGATCTAAGATCCATAAAGAATTATTATAATATTCCGGATTTGTTCCTGTAATGTTATAATAAAAGACATTTATAACATATGCCAACCACAGCAGTATGAAGCTGCCGGATATGGTGAAGAGTAAAATCACAGACTTCCTTCTGCTCTCCATCTCTGGGTCTCTGCCATTCTCTCCCTTGCTCTCACCCCTCAGTCCCTTACGGACTCGACTGGCCACTAAAATGTGTCTGACTGTCAGAGCGTTGAGCAAAAAAAATAAAGCGAATGGGAGCAATGGGGTTAAAACCGTATCAAACCAGGTTAAATTCACCCACCCGGGATCAGTAAAGTAACTTGGGATTGTATCACAGAACCACGGTACATTGTCGATTATCTCTCCAGGTTCATATGTAAAGTAGAAGGGAGCGTTTTTTAAACAGAGCAGAATGCCGGTTGTTGCCAGAACCACAGCCGCAGTTTTCCCGGTGCAATAATGTGTTTTCAGCTTCTGGCAACAAATGGCCACAAATCGATCGAAGCTGAAAGTGACGGTGAACCAGACAGAACAGTCTGTGGCTGCACAGGACAGGACAATGATAACACGGCACACAGGGGTGATGTCCAGGATGGAAACTGGGAAATAATAATAATAGATCTTGTTCAGAATGATCTCAGTGACAATGACCAGTAGATCCGCCGTTGCCATGCCCACCAGGTAGCGAGTGGTGCAGGTGGAGAGTCCGCACTTTCCCCGGGACAGGATCACACTCGCCAGCAAATTCACTGTAAAAAAGAAAAGGGAAAAGAGACTGGAAATTACTGATCAAACATTCTCCGGGTCTGAGCCCAGACAGTAAGGGCTGGATTTCAGCAGCATAAATGGGTGGGTTGAGGTCGGGTCTGAGGTTAAAATTTAGAAAATTCTCAATTCAGTCATGAACAAGCCTCCAAACCGCTCGCTTCCCTGTTCAACCGAGGCTGGACAGTGGGTCAGCATCCGACCGCTCCCAAGAGGGGCTGGCAATGTAAATATTTTTAGGAAGCTATCAGTCTCTGGTTGAACCTGTATTACAGGATTAAATGTGACCGGCCGGGTTCCCAGGCTTCTTGAATCGCGGCAACTGAAGGGCCAGCAAGAAAGTTTTGGAGAGAAGGTAAGTGACATCACGGCACTGCTTGTGGGCCAGGAGTAGCAGGAGTGCATTCCCCCGGCTCACAATCTCCGCCCACAGATAATCCCATACAAAGACACCACGTGTTGAATCTCCACAGCTGGCGGGAACCTGGACTTCCGGGTTTCTCGTTCGAAGCTCCGCCCCCGCCGACGTAACTCGCCACTTCTCAATTCCAGGCCTTAGTATTTGAGCAAAATCAAATGACTGAGACTGCAGCAAATCTGTTAAAATACAGAGAATGCTGGAAGCACCCAGCAAGTCAGGCTGCCTCTGTGGAGTGAGTTAACCTGTCAGGTCGATAACCTTTCAACAGAACTGGAAGATATTAGAGATTACCGGTTTTTAAGCAATGATAGAGCCAGAGAAAAGTTGGGTAGAGGTAAGTTATGATTGTGCTAGGCGAATGGGGACATTAAATAAACAGAAGATGGTCCAGAGGAGGTGTAAATGGTGACAGCAGAATAACAGAGGGGGAGGGAAGCATGTAAAATCTGGCAAAGAGGAGAAAGTTCCACTGGTCGGGGAATGTGACAGAGAAAGGTGGATAGACCCAAGCGGTGCGGACCAGCCCACCGGCCGTGTACAGATAGGGGATCCTCACCCCAAGCACCAGCCCGCACCTCCTCCACTCCCACTGGCTCTGGTGTAGCCATCTCCAGTACCAGCACATGCCGTCTGATGAAACGGGAGCTGTGGTTATAATCTGAAGTTTTTAATCTCAGTGTTGAGTCCGGCAGGAAATAAAGTGCCTAATGATCAATCCGGTGCTGTTCCTCATTAAGTTTCAGTGGATCAGTCCTGGAGCCCGACGATAGAGAGGTAAGAGTTGGCTTGGAATGGAGAACTCAATTGGCAAGCGAAGCTCAGGTTGTGGTATCCTGCAAAACAATCACCCAAACTCTGTTTATTAAACCCAAATGTACAGGAGACTGCATCGTGAGCAGCGAATCCAGTATACTGAACTGGAAGAAGTACAATTAAATCGCTGTTTCACGAGGAAGAAGTGATTGAGCCCCTGGACGGTGGGTAGGATGGAGCTGAAAACTAAGGTGCTGCATCTCCCCTGCTGGCATAGGAAGGTGCCGGGGGAACGGGAGCAGAAGTTGGGGCTGCTGGAAGTGTGGACCAGAGGGCCGCGCGGGGCGAAGACGGGAGGGAAGATATGTTTTGTGGGGGCCTTAGCTCGCTGTGCAGTAATGGCGCAGGATGATCCGTTCAATGTGGAAGTGGGAGGACTGGAAGGTGGGGACAGGGGAAACCTATCGTGGGAGGGAAATGGCTGATGGCAGTAAGGTGGAAAATGGGATTGACATGTCCGAGGAACCTATCTAGCACAGTGGATGGGAATCCTTGGCTGAGGAACAAGGAAGACATTTCCGAAGCACTGATGTGGAAAATGGAACATGCGAAGGCGAGGGAGGGGCAAAAATCAGAAGCAAAGTTTGTTAAATTTACAAGTTCAGAGCGAAAGAAGGAAATGGCACCAACACAGTCATCAAAGTACCGGAAAAAATATGTGAAGGAGGGGACCTGAGTAGGATTGGGAACTCAAATGCTCCACGTATCCCACGAAAAGGCAGCCTAGCTAGGACCCATCCGGGCTCCCATAGCGACACCATTTGAGTGTGGGGTTATCCCAATATTCATACCCGAGGTCCACGCTCCTGTACTTTGCAGCAGGGGCACTGCACGGGGGTCAGGATCAGGAACCAGCGGTTGTTTTCATTCCCAGCCGAGGGCCGGTGAGGGGGTAGGAGTTACAGTGGGAATGTCGCCTGAATGGAAACAAACTAATAAATTGCAAATGGGGCCCTCGGAATGTACCAGCTGGAGACGGTGGAGAGAAACTGGCCGGACAACGACCTCTTGATGTCTGTCAGGCGAAGTCTCATCCGCTGTGAGTTTAAGGACAGCTCGTGTTTACTGGACATTGTACTGGAGATAGGCGGACTGACATGGGCAGGAATATAAATGGACATCTGGAGCGTGGCTGCGACCTCAGAAGGAAATAATTCACGCGTTTTGTGGGACAGTAGGGTCATAATGAATCTTTGGATGATTATTCAGAGCCTGTAGAAGGGAAAGATGTCTGTGAGGAGGGAAACTAAACTGTCAAATAATAATTGAATACATTCATCAAACAACTAAAATATATTTAAGGTAGAAGGGGGGATAATTGATGAAGTGATCAAAGAGAGGATAAAACCTCTGGTTCAGAGGGATTGTATCCACACAGACTAAAACAGATAAACAAAAGGTAGCGGAAGGTCTATTATATATTGGTAAAAAAATCATTAGAAAAGGGAATACTGCCAGTGGACTATCGGACAGCTACTGTTCTTCCTGTATTTAAAACAGAAGATTGACGAATTCCAATGCACTATAGAGCAGTTTAACGCAGTAGATGTAATATGCGTTGACTTTCTTAAGGCCATCGTTAAGGTACCACATAGCAAACTCATGACTAATCTCAGAGCAAGTGGAGTTAGGGGCCAAGCATCAGAATGGATAGCAAGCTGGCTACACAAAGAGAAAACTGGGATCAGGGGCAAAAGGTATTTACTCAGGTTGGCGGAAGGTGAGAAGTGTTGTTCCACAAGGATCGGCGCTGGGACCACTGTTGTTCACCATTTACATTAACTTGCAGAATGGGCGTTTAAATGGAAAATTAATTTTAATATAGCTAAGTGTGAGGTGCTGTATTTTGGTTGGAAGAATGATGTACTCAACTAATCCTTGGAAAAGAAGAGTCTGAATGGGATAGATGGCAAAAGGTTTCATGGGTACAGATTCACAAAACATCTGAAATAGCCACGCAGGTTAACAAGGCCATAAAATGCAAACAAACCACTGGGTTTCATTTCTAGAGGAATAGACTCGAAAAGCAAAAAGGTTATATTAAACTTATATAGAACCTTGCTTATACCTCACTTAGCGTACTGTGTTCAGTCTGGACTCCATATTACAAAAAGGATATCCAGGCACTGCAGAAGGTGCACATATTGTACAAGGATGACACCAGAACTGAGAGATTATAACTGTCAGGAAAGATTGAAGAGCCTGGCTCTCTTTTCTATAGATAAGAGAATTCTGAGGGTGTGACGTAGTAGAGGCATTTGAATGGATGAAGGCGTTTGATGGGATAGACGTAGAGCAATTATTTCCACTTGGGAGAGAGACAGATCATGAGTTTATTGATATAATATAATCAGCAACCAAATCCAATAATGAATTCAGAAGAAATGTCTTTACTCAGAGAGTGGTTAGAATGTGGAACTTGTTACAACATGGAATAACTGAAGTGAACAACATAGATGCAATTAAGGAGAAGATAGACAAGTGCTTGCGGGAGAAAGGAATAGAAGGATATGCTGATAGGGTGAGAGGGGCTGGGATGGGGAAAGGCCCGTGTGGAGCATAAATCAGACATAAACTAGTTGGACCGAATGGCCAGTTTATTTGCTGTAAATTCTATGTAATTCTTTGTAACATAAGTGTTAATTAATCACAGTCATCATTTTATTCACAACATTGCAGATATTGAAGTAATTTATGTATTAAAGCAATGCACTATTATTTCATTATTAATGTTATTATTAACTGCCCCGGACTGATCTCTGCATTATGAAAACCGGATATGTATGTTCTTCAGATATATGTGACTCTCCTCTCAGGGACACACCTCACTTAGCTAAAGGCAGAGATCGGTGCAAGTTACCTGTGTGGAGACTCTGAATCATAGATAAGAACTGGTTCTTCAATCGTTAATCATGTACAGAAGTGGATAATCAATAACCACAGCCCAAAATTCTTCCTGTGTATTATCAAGATAATAAAATTCATGTCCCACAGATTCTCACGCCGTGTACTGGAAGTGAATTAATCAGCCTCAATACAACAAAAGTTTTTACAGTAACTATACTCACAGTAAGAAAAAATCATTTACAGAAAATGTATACAATGTAAATGTACTGTACTACTGTTTGCATTTCAGAAATAGTTCACACCCGTCTGTGTTGGTGCAGTTCAACAGTAAACAGAACAACATCAATGCATTTTTCTTTATACGCATATTCAGAAACATCTTCAACCAACAGCAAAAATATTCCAATCTGCCATCGATTACATCAGTAAAACACGAAAGGCAATTTCATGGAGTGGAGAGATCTGTCACCACAAACAATGATTTCAAAATAGAACCGGCCTGTTCCATTTCAATAAGTGGCCCACACTCAGTACAATTCTACAGTGACAGATACTCCCAGTAATACATGGCCACTGGGGTCAATGTTCCACTCCGGTCAGTGACCCACACTCAGTACAATTCTACAGTGAGAGATACTCCCAGTAATACATGGCCACTGGGGTCAGGTGTTTCACTCCGGTTAGTGACCCAGACTCAGTACAATTCTACAGTGACAGATATTCCCAGTAATACACGTCCACTGGGGTCAGGTGTTCCACTCCAGTTAGTGACCCACACTCTGTACAATTCTACAGTGACAGATACTCCCAGTAATACATGGCCACTGGGGTCAGGTGTTCCACTCCAGTTAGTGACCCACACTCAGTAGAATTCTACAGTGACAGATACTCCCAGTAATACATGGCCACTGGGGTCAGGTGTTCAACTCCGGTTAGTGACCCACACTCAGTACAATTCTACAGTGACAGATACTCCCAGTAATACACGGCCACTGGGGTTAGGTGTTCCACTCCGGTTAGTGACCCACACTCAGTAGAGTTCTACAGTGACAGATACTCCCAGTAATACATGACCATTGTGGTCAGGTGTTCCACTCCGGTTAGTGCCCCACACTCAGTACAGTTCTAAAGTGAAAAATACTCCCATTAATACCTTCTCTCAGAGAGTTGCCTGCATTAAGACTGATTCAATAGGACACGATATTCCACTAAAGGCAGCGAATTGATAATTCAGCGAGCCGGTGACCTGCAAAACAATGCTTTATTCTCATGTGAGGCAATGAAATTAGAGCACAGAGGTGAATTCAGGACTTTAACGAAAATATATCACTGATCGGGTGCCTGTAAAACATAGAAACATAGAAGATAGGAGCAGGAGTAGGCCATTCGGCCCCTCGAGCCTGCTCCGCCATTCAATGAGATCATGGCTGATCATCCAAATTCAGTACCCTGTCCCTTCCTTTTCCCCGAGACCAGCATGTAACATTATCAGTCACAGAGCAAAACCAGCTCATTAACAGATTTACACAACTTCAATGGTTATATTCACTTACCATGAACACCAATGATGACAATGATTATGTAGTATATTTTCTCCACACTGTGATATATTTCACGCATTTTCTGTGTGAAGCGTTGTGTCCGTTTGTGCTGCAGGCAATCTGAGCCGATACATTCCCAGAGCCTTTAATTTATACCCATCAGGATCTCCACGGGGACATAGAGGTTGCAACATCGTTCAAAATAGACATATAAAAAATGAACAGATTACGACAGCCGAGTTGAGACCCTGTTGTGATAGAACATATTTAGTGCTGCGATTAAAATTGAAAACCCGAAAGACTGGAGAATTCTGATCACATTAATTCACTAATGGAAATTGCCAGCTGTATTCTCCCAGCAATCGGGTTGTTGTTACAAACACCATCAGACCCTTTTATCCAGTCATGTTATTTCGGTGATGTCCTTCACTCTGCTGCGGTCATTCAGTAATTATATTCCAAATGGTAGAGTGGACTCTCAGGGATGCCCTACTGCACTCTGGTATGTGACCGCCCTCTTTAACTCTGTCCATTCAGTAATTAAATTCCAATATGTTTGTCCCTCTCTGGGCTGCACTACTGCACTCTGGGATGGGGCTGCACTCTTTAACCCTGTCTATTCAGTTATTAAATTCCAAATGTTAGAATGTCCTCTCTGGGCTGCTCTACTGCACGCTGAGATGGTGCTGCCATCTTTAACTGTGGCCATTCAGTAATTATTTCCAAATGTTAGAGTGGCCTCTCTGGGCAGCTCTACTGCAATCTGAGCGCTGTCCTGTTTATGTGTGGCCGTTCAGTAATTAAGTTCCAAATGTTAGAGTGTCCCTCTCAGAGCTACTCTGTTGCACTCTGGAATGTGTCTTTCCTCTTTAACCGTAGTTTTTCAGTGAAACAATTAAATTGAGAATTTGTGTCTATAGTTCCTCAAACTAATACAGCCCCTCAATCTAATACAGTACCTCAAACTAATACAGATCCTCAAACTAATGCAGCGCCTCAAACTAATACAGACCCTCAAACTAATACTGTACATCGTACTAATTAAGCATTTCACTCTAACATAGCACCTCCAAATGTTACAGCAAATCAAACTGATAATACGACTACATCTAATAAAAACAGACTACATCAGCACTTCCAACTAATCGGCATCTCACACGAACACAGCACCTCAAATCAAAACAGCACCTCAAACTAATACAGCAACTCCGAATGATATAGTACCACAAACTCAAGCACAACTGAAACTCATATATCATTCACATAATACAGCCCCTTAAAGGCTAGTGCGGTTGGGGAGGGTGTCAAATAGCTTGGCAGGGATGAGCAGAACATTTGGCAACGGATGGCAGAAAATTAGTAAGGGTGTTTGGAAGGCAGAGGAAACAAATAAATTAGACAACAAATTGGTTTGGCAGTGCCTAATGGTAAATACTTCAATGCAACGAGTCTAGTGAATAAGTCAGATAGATTGAGGGCACAGATAGACTTGTGGAATTATGATATCATAGCTATTACTGAATCATAGCTCAAATAAGGGCAGGAATGGCAGCTCAATATTCCTGGTTATATCATATTCAGACGAGATAGAGAGGGGGGAAAGGAGAGGGGGTCGAAATATTGGTTAAAGAAACAATTACAGCTGCGATGAGGAATGATATGTTGGAAGCATAATCAAATAAGGCCATATGGGTTGAACTGAAGAACAAAACAGGGGTAATTTCACTGGTGGGATTATACTATAGTCAAACAAATAGTCAGAGGGAGATAGGAGAGCAAATATTTAGACAAATTTCGGAGAAGTTCAAAACAATAGGGCAGTAATAGTAGGGGATTTCAACTGCCCTCTTATTAACTGGGATAGAATCGGTGTAAAAGGTATAGAGGTTGCAGAATTTTTAAATGCAATTAGGAGAACTTTTTTAGCCAGTACGGAGCAAGCCCAACATGAGTGGGGGCAGTTGTGTACAGTTTTTTCGAATGAGGCTGGGCAGGTGTAAGTTGTATCACTGGGAAATCATTTTGGTGTTAGTGATCATAATTCAGTTAGATTTAGCGTAGTTATGCAAAAGGTCAAAGATAGATCAGGAGTAAAAGTTCTCGATCGGTGAAACACCAATTTTACTAATCTGAGATGTGAGTTATCAAAATTAGACTGGGAACAGCTACTTTAAGGTAAATCACTGTCAGAGCAGTGGGAGGCATTTAAGGAGGAGACAGTGAGGGTTCAGTGCAAATATTGCCTAAAAAGACAAGAGTGAGATTCCAAAATCCAGAACCCTCTGGATATCAGGCAGCATACAGGGAAGGATAAGGCAAACAAGGGAAGCATACGTCAGATAGCGAGAGCTAAATACTGCAGAGACCCTAGTGGAGTATAGAAAGGGCAGGGGAGAAATTAAAAAGGAAATTAGGAAAGCAGAGAGAGAGCGTGAGAAAATATTGTCAAATAAAATTAAGGAAAACCCAAATATGTTTTGATGAATACATAAAGAGCAAGAGGATAACTAAAGAACGATAAGGGCCTATTAGAGAGTGTGGCGGCGGGAGACGTGGGGACAGTTCTCAATGAAGACTTTGCGGCACTCTTCACAAAAAAGAGGGAGGATGCAGACATTTTAGTTCAGGAGGAGTGAGAAATATTAGATGAAATAACCATAGTAAGAGAGGAAGTATTATGCGCTTTAGCATCTTTGAATTTAGATAAATCGCCAGGCGCAGAAGAAATGCATCCCAGGCTGTTAAGATACGCAAGGGTGGAAATAGCGGAGGCTCTGATCGTCATTTTGCAATCGTCTCTGGCTACATGCGTGGTGCCGGTTGACTGGAGATCTCTTAACGTTTTACCCTTTTTTTAGAAGTGGAGAAAGTGATAAATCAGTAATTCCAGGCCAGTCAACCTAAACTCCAGGATACATTTCTGAGGCACAGTGTTAATCGTCATTTATAAAAGCCCGGATTAATCAAGGACAAACAGCATGGATTTGTTCTGATTGACTAACTTGATTGAATTTTTTGAGGAGGTAACAAGTAGGGTCGATGAGGGTAGCGTGTTTGATGTATTCTACATGGATCTTAGCAAGGCTTTTGACGAGATCCCATTCGGCAGACTGGTCAGAAAAGTAAAAGTCCATGGGTTTCAAGGGAAAGTGGAAAGTTGGATCCAAAATTGGTTCAGTGGCAAGAAGCAAAGGGTAAGAGTTGACGGGTGTTTTTCTGATGGAAGGTTGTTTCCAGTGGGGTTCTGCAGGGCTCAGTACAAGCTCCCTTGCTTTTTGTGGTATATATCAATGATTTACACTTCAGTGCAGGGCGCATTGTTAAGACTGTTTTCAGATGAAACAAATATTGGCCGTGTGGTTGATAGTGAGGAGGAAAGCTGCAGACTGCAGGAAGATATCAATGAACTGGCCAAGGGCGCAAATTGAACTCAATATGGAAAAGTGTGTGGTGATGCAGTTGGGGAGGGCTGACAAGGCAAGGGAATACACATATATTGGTATGATACTGAGAAGTGTAGAGAAACAGAGCAACTTGGAGTGCATGTCCACAGATGGATAAGAAGGTTAAGAAGTCATATGGGATACATTCTGGCCCAAAAATTAGTCTCAGTACGCGAGAGTACGCACTGTGTACTCTTGCGTATTCTGTCTCCAATTGCCGGTTTCCTGCATGCACTGCGCATGCGCTGAAAACCGGCACTTGGTGATTTGAAAAGGGGGCAGGTTCCTAAGTGAACCGCGTGCGCGCTACAGGCTGTGCGCACGCAGTGCACTTAGTGCTTTGAACGCGCAGGTAAGCATGGAAGATTTTGCTCATAAAGAAAGGAGGCGTAAGACCCTCTTTTAATAAGGTAAGTAGTTAATTAAGTATTATTTTGAATTTTTTTCAACAGCTATATCTTTTTTAGAGACTTTAAAGAAAGGTAAGTTTATTTTTATAACTTTTAAAAAGATTTTAAATTTTTTCAAAAAATTAATTTTTTGTTTAAAGTGGTTAATTTATTTAACTATACTTACTTTATTAATGTGATGTTTTTTTTTAAATTTAACTCAGGTTTAGCTGTTCTTTTGGGGGGTATAGATTCATAGCTTTGACAGCCCTTGCTGTGAAAACTATGAATGAAAGATGGTGTGCTGCCATTGGCTCTAACTGAATCACGTGATCCCACAGCTCGCACGAATTAACTGCGTCTTTGGGATACGCACACACTGCACAGCTGCAGCCTTGAAACTAAAGTTTGTGTGAGCTCGGAGGGAAAAGGCAAGCACGCAGTGAGATATCGCGGGGAAGCCTTACCCACGCAGGAAGGCTCCGTCTTTAATTTCTGGGCCACTTTCTTTTTTATACGTTCCTGGGATGTGGGCGGCGCTGGCCAGGCCTGTTTCTAATGTCCATTCCTACTTGCCCTTGAAAAGGTGGTGGTGAGCTTCCTTCTTGAACTGCTGCAGTCCTTGTGGTGAAGGTACTCCCACAGTGCTGTTAGGGAAGGAGTTCTAGGATTTTGACCCAGCGACGATGAAGGAACGATGATATAGTGCAAGGTCAGGTTGTTGTGTAACTTGGAGGGAAACTTTGAGGTGATGGTGTTCCGATGCTGCTGCTACCTTTGTTCTTCTAGGTGGCAGAGGCCGTGTGTTTGGGAGTTGCTGCCGATGAAGCCTTGGCGAGTTGCTGCAGTACATCTTGTAGATGGTACACACTGCAGCAATGTTGCAACGTTGGAGGATGGAGTGAACGTTTAATGTTGTGGATGGGGCGCCAATCAAGCGAGCAGCTTTGTCCTGGATGGTGTCGAGCTTCTTGAGAGTTTTTGGAGCTGCACTCATCCAGGCAAGTGTACGTGTGACTTAAAGATGGTGGAAAGTCGTTTGGGAGTCAGGAAGTGTGATACTCGCCGCAGAATACCCGAGGCATAGAATACAAGAGCAGGGAGGGTATGCTCGAACTGTATAAAACAATAGTTAGGTCACAGCTAGAATACTGCATACAGATTTGGTCACCATATTTCAGGAAAGATATGATTTCACTCGAGAGGGTACAGAGAAGATTTACGAGGATATAGCCGGCACTGGAGAATATTTGCTAAGAGGGAAGATTGGATAGGCTGGGGTTGTTTTCTTTGTAACAGAGTAAGTTGAGTTGTATAAAATTATGAACGTCCTGGATAAATTGGATGGGAAGGACCTATTTCGTTCACACCATGACCAACAACCAGGGGCCATTGAATTAAAGTATTTGTAGAGGGATTAATGGGGATTTGGGGAGACATTGTTTCACCCAGAGGGTGGTGATGGTCTGGAACTCACTGCTTGAAAGGGTGGTAGAGGCAGAAATCCTCATCGCATTTAAAACGTACTTGGATATGCATTAGAAGTACCGTAACCTACAGGGCTACAGACCAACAGCTGGAATGTGGGATTAGGCTGGATAGCTGTTTTTAGGCGGCAGACACGATGGCCCGAATGGCCTCCTTCTGTTCCGTAGATTTCTATGATTATATGATTCGTTACCTGTTAAAAATATTCAACTAGGTTCGTTAGACATGACGCATTCTTTACAAATCAAGCTGGTTCTCTCTGATCAGCTGATATTTGTCCAGGTGCTCAGTTACTCTGTTCCCAATAACAGATCTAGTCACTTCCCAGAACAGACGATCGAGTAATAGGCCAATAATTTCATAGTCTGCCTGTCCGACAATAATGGAGTAATATAGACAATTTTCCAAATCAAGGAGACTTTTCCAGAATGAAGAGAGTTTTGGAAGATCATGACTAGATCACCTATAATTTCCTCACCTACTTCTTTAATACCCTGGGGTGGAAACCTTCAGGACCTGCAGATTTGTCAATCACTGTCTCATTGTTTCCTCCATTACCGTGTATTTACTTATCTTAAATCTGGTAAGTTCCTCTCCTCGATTTATTTCTAGTTTTCCTCCTAACACTTGTCTTTTCCTTCACCCAGTACCGTGAAAACCGTTACAAAGTAAGTATTTAGAAAGACTTGTGAACCTTGGTGTCCAGCTCGATCCTGAGCTCAGCATCCTCCCCCCGCACCCAATCCTTTAGCAGCCTGCTTTCTATCACCGTCAAACCACTGCCTGTTCACCCTCTGCGGCCAAAACTCTAATCAGCCTTGATCACTTCGGTGCTCAATTTCTCCAACACTCTCCCTACGGACTTCCTGACTTTCAAACTTCACAAACTGCTTCCTGGCTGACTCCCTCCCTCTCTCAGCGATCTCCTTCAGCCATACATCGCTCTGCACAAACTCCGTATCTCTCTCCACTCCTGTGACATCAGATTACTCCTCATTCACCGCTCCCTCTGCTCCAACATCTGTAGACATTCCTCAAGCCCCTGCATCCTGGACATCTGGAACTGCCGCCCTCCATCTGGTCCCCTCCCTCCATGCATTCAAAACCCTCCTCAATACCATTCTATCTCACTAGGCGCCCATCACCCTACCGCTCTTTACCGTTTACCCTACCTCCCACCTGCTCAATGTTTCGAAGCATGTCCTACCTCTCTGGTGTCACTCTCTTGTCTCTTGTACAGTCCTGCAAAGGTGCAATTAGGAAATGTGTGACATCTGAACTGTAGTCCTGATCTTCAAAGATGTGCTAAAATAAAACAATTGAAGAGTTCGAAGAGGGAGATTACCAAAGATTGGAAGAGAATCACCCGCAATATTCCAGCAGCAACCACAAGAACAGCATGAAGTAGCTTGGGAACGGACAGCGGCTGATCTCTCGAGGTTTCTATATATTAAACATATCTGGAAAGGTAGTATCAGTACTGGTGACCATAATTGTCGTAAAAACCAAACTGGATCACTAATGTACAGTAGGGACGGAAATCTTTCATCTGTACCCGGTCTGGCCTATATATGACTCCAGACCCAAAGCAATGTGACTGACTCTTAACTGCCCTCTGAAATGGCCAAGCAAACCACTCAGTTGTATTCGAGAAGGCGGCTCAGCCCCTTCGAAGGCAATTAGGGATGGACAATAAATTCTGGCGCCTTCCACATCCCGTGAATGAATAAATAAAACTCGTTAAATATCTTCCGGAGGGGGACATGACGTTTAATCCCATTTTCTGAAATTTACTGTTTTAATATTGTTTCCATTGAATAGTTGTTTCTGTGCCTGGGCAGTATCCATAGAAGAGAAAGGGGCAGAATATTCATGGGGCCATCGCCCTCCAGAGATGGACTGACCCAAACTGATTTTGGGCAGAAACCAACATAAAACGCCAGAGATCTTTGGGTCAATAATCCAAGAAAAATGTTTGCGGATACAAAACTTTCCAATCATTGGATGGAGGTGGAATAATGAGGAAAATAAACTGTTTGTAATTAAAAGGGAATGGAATCTGCTTCACTCTGGAGTTTGGGGACATGGAATCTGGGTGTCATGGAGTGATATAAGTGTGAATGCGATCACTTTACAGCAACGTGACACCAACCTCGGGATTGCGGACTTCTGGCTGCTGTTTCCAGGCAGCCGCAAAGATGGAATGGATTCCTCGGGGGAGAAAATGTCCACTTACCTTTTTAGACTTCCTTCACTTTGTTACCTGACCATCTCAGAACCCCGACCAAAGGGGAGCAGCGACAAGGGCTACTGACAGAATCCTCATACACACTTCAAAATGAGCCAGCACCTGGAGAAACATCAACTGTGAGACACCGTTAGACCATCCCCATAATTTCCCTGTCATTACAATGTCTCTGCATGTTGTAGGTAGAGATGCTGCAGCCCACTTCCACAGGGGAAGACTTGGGAATCCTAGGAATGGAGGGACTGCATCACGGGTCTCTACCCCTTTGATGACAGCTTTGCACCTGGGTAAGTAATCTCCAGACGCATAGAAGATGAATTCCGGGGCGTGAATCACATCCAACGAGTCCTCCTTCTGCCCATGTATGATGCAATCCTGGGCATTGTCCTTCGTTCACTGATCATTATATACACATGATATCCGTCTGTGACATCATCAGAAAACATGTGACTCGATTCCACAAGTAGCCAATGGCACTCTCCGCCTCCTTCACTGAACCCAGGGTGTAGCTGCACTCCAACTGAGTGTCCAACAGTGAAAACTCGCTACGATAAAATCCACTCCAGATAAATAAAAGGTGAACTGAAGCCGTCCACTTTGACCCCACAAGCACCATCGCAATACGAGCATCGACTCTATTAGTCTCCCCACTGCAAACTCAGGCCAGACCCAGAGGTTTGTTACCTTTGTGTCCTGCTCGACCCTGAGATCAGCTTCCTCCCCCCATACGCAATCCATTACCAGCCTGCTATCTCTCACCGCCCAAACATTGCCTGCTCACTCTCTGCTGCCAAAACCCCAATCCAGCATTCATCACCTCGATGCCCAATCTCTCCAATGCTCTCCCTACCGATCTTTCCCATTAACCCGCCTCCACAATCTAAAAGGTATCCCGAATGCCTCAGTGCAAGTTCTTGACCTGAACAAAGTTCAAACTCCTGTGTTCTGCCTTCATGCGAGGTTCCACTCGCCCCCTCTGCGCCAGTGAATTGATAGGAAGAACGTTGCCGCCACTTTCCATCCCTTCATCCCTGACTTGCTCTCTATCTCAGCGATCTCTTCCAGCCACACATCACTGTGCGCACTCTCCGCTCCTCTCTCCACTCCTGCGGCCCAGCATTACTCCTCAGTAACCGCTCCTCCTGCACCGCCATCGGCAGACGTTCGTTCACAAAACTGCGGCCTGGGCATTTCGAACTCGCGCCCTCAGCTGGATCCCTCCCGCTCTGCCTTAAAAACACTCCTCAATAACCTTCTCTCTCACTAGGCATTCACCACTCTTTTCCCGCTTTAGCCTCTCGCACACCTACTTGGTGCCCAGTCTGTGCTCCCTGCCATGTACAATGTCCTGCGCCATCTCTCGGATTGGGCAGGGTACTGTACTAATTTAAGTTGTCATGGTTGAAGTGAGATGTCAGATTGGTGCTATCGAGCGTTGATGCTCCAGATATTGGGATGGCAGGGCCCGGGTGCACCCGCTGCCCTCTTCATCAGAGTGAAAACCAGAATGGCAAGCTGCTTACCAGAGGAAGGGAGGAAACATCACAGCCGAGACATAGTGGGCAGCTGCCCTACAACTCCGAGCGGCTGGCTGGATTCAGTAATCTGTAGCTGGAAAACAATAGGACTATTTGTAACTATCATTATATTTATTTCAATTTACTTGTAATTAATATCATCTGAATCAATTACTTTAATATTAAATTGTGCTGTTCTGTCCTTTCCCCTATTTCTATGGACTAAACTCACTCACAGTGTCAGCTGCCAACTCCAGCTCCAGCCCACGGTAACTGCAACTGATCAATTGTAACCAGGGGCTCAAACCTGTCTCCATGTGACATCACAAAGGGAGCCAGCAGCCAATCGCACAGCAGCCAGCGCAAGCTCCGCCCACTGGCGGGATGACATGATCATTGAGCCAGGCTCTGTTCCTGGTGCAGTCTCAGTGGACTGGAGAACAGTTTGCAGGAACAGCCCAGTTGTGTTATGGCCCTGTCTCCGACCCCAGCTCTTGTCTATCGACGCCCCAGCCAGAGAGCACAGATCCCAATATTAGGTTTTATGAATCTTGTGTCCCAAACTCCTAATATAAGGTCCCACTATTCAATGTCCCCCACCTCACAATATCTCCACTCATGCTTCCTCTCCTATTTAACTGGGAATTAAGCATTCCCCAGATGCTTAGATGAGGAATATATGGACTTGAGTCACATCCAAAGATTCCTTGATCTGTCATTGTATGATATAAACCTGTATCTTAACTGCATTTACTCGCCTTGTTTCCATAACGCTTAATAACCTAGCTGAACAAAAATCTATCAATGTCAGTGTTTAAATTTTGGATAAACAATCCTTAACAGCGTTTAGGGGGGAGAGTTCCAGATTTCACCAGCCTTTGCGTGAAGAACCGCTTCCTGCCGTCACCCATGAATGTACCAGCTTTAATTTTGACATGGTGCCTCCCTTGATCGCTACACCCCACCAGAACAATATGTTTCTCTCTATTTACCATTTCAACTCCTATTGATTAGGGATATTGCGATAGGGCCGGTGAATGGAGTTGAGGCAGTAGATCAGCCATGATCTCATTGAATGTTGGAGCAGGCTCGAAGGGCCGAAAGGCCTACTCCTGCTCCTATTTCTTTTGTTCTTATGTTCTTATGGTATCAGTCTGGTGAATCTGCGGCGCCCAGAACTGAAAGCCCGGCTCTAAATGGGGTCTAACCAGATCTTTTTATAACTGTAGCATAACTTCTGTTCCTTTATATTCCAGCGGCTTGAGATAAAGGGCATTAGCTTTCCTTTTAAATTATTTTTGACACCTCTCCACGAGCATTTAGTAATTTCTGTACTTGAATCCCTAAATCTCGCTGCTCCGCAACCGTTCCTAACATCTCACCATTGAGAAAATCCCCTGATTTGTCTTTCCTATGTCCAAAGTGGATGAGCTCACACTTCCCCACATTGAACTCCATCTGCACAGTGTTTTCCCACACACACAATCAATGTCTCTTTCAACTTTCTGCTCCCAGCTACAATATTTACTCTGCCATCTAACTTGATGTTGTCAGCAAACTTAGATATATGGCTTTCTACTGCTTCCTCCAAGTCATTTATGAATATAGTGAAAAGCTGAGTCCCCAGTACTTATTTCTCACATCCTGCCAATTTGAGTACTTACCAATTATCCCCACTCTCTGTCTCCTAACTCCAAACCAATTATCTACCAGGGCAATAAAATCCCTCCAATTCTATGGGCTCTAATTTATGTTAACAGTCTCTTATTTGTAACCTTATCAATTACCTCCTGCAAGTACATATAAATAACATCCACAGACTCTCCCTTATATGGAAGGAAGCAAAGGGTAAAGGTCGACGGCTGGTTTGTGATGGAACATAGTGACACAGGAACAGGAGGAGGCGATTCAGCCCCTCGAGACTGTTCGGCCATTCAATGAGATCCTGTCTGATCTGCGACCTAACTCTATATACCTTTGTCCCATATGATGGAATGTTGTTTCCAGTGGGGTTCCACAGGTCTCAGTCCTAGGTTCCTTTTGTTGTATGTATTAATGATTTAAATTTCAATGCATGGGGATTGATGAAGAAGTTTACAGTTGATAGAATAATTGTAAAGCTGTAGACTGCAGGAAGCTATCAATGGACTGGTCAGGTGGACAGATGAGAAGCAAGTGGAATTCAATCTAGAGAAGCGTGAGGTAATGCATTTTGGGAGGGCTAACAAGCGAGTACACAATACATGGTAGGATAGTGAGAAGTGTAGAGGAGCAGAAGGACCTTGGAGTGCATGTCCACAGATCCCTGAAGGTAGCAGGACAGGTAGAGAAGGTGGTTAGGAAGACAGACTGGATACTTTCCTTTATTAGCTGAGGCATAGAATATAAGAAGAGAGCCGTTATGCTTGAAATGTATAAAACACGAGTTAGGCTAGAGCTAGAGGGCTGTGTACAATTCTGGTCACCACATTACAGGAAGGATGTGATTGCACTAGAGCGGGTGGAGAGCAGTTTTACGAGGATGTTGCCAGGACTGGAGACATGTAGCTATGAGGAAAGTTTGGATAGACTGGAGTTGTTTACATTTGAACAAAGGAGGCTGAAATGATATTAAATTGAGGTGTATAAAATTATGAGGGGACTTGATGGACTGTACAGGAAGGACCTATATCCCTTAGCAGAGAGGTCAACAGCCAGGGACATAGTTTTCAAGTAATTGGTAGAAGGATTAGAGGGGAAATGAAGAACAAATTCTTCCAACAGAGGGTGTTGAGTTCTGTAGCTAACTGCCTGAAAGGGTGGTAGAGGCTTAAAACTCACCACATGTAAAAAATACTTAGATTGCACTTGGAGTTTTGTATCCTACAAGGCTACGGATCAAGAGATGGAAAGTGGGATTAGGCTGGAGAGCTCTTTGTCGGCCGGCACAGACACGCTGGGCCAAATGGACTCCTTCTGTGCATTAAATTTCTATAATTCTATGATTATATTATGCATTTTAATCCTAGGTTGCGAGCCAAATACTATTCACACAGTGCAAATCAGATAAAAACCAAATCTGGGCTCAAAGTAACATACACGTGTTCACAAACATCGAGAAATCAATTAACACACTTAAAGCAG